>JACCEG010000003.1:599518-620469 GCA_014065205.1 Tuber brumale | reverse complement strand
GTAGATAGGCTCTTCACGCTTCGTTCTAAGTTATTTCCTTACTTATTACTTTATGCTTTTATGAATATAAAACCTTTACGCTCTTTACGAATACCTACCTACGAGAAGAAGGACTCTGGTACAGAGTCGAGTTGGAGAAAGAGTACGATAGGCGATAAGGACTAGAGACACGAGAGTGTCTCCCACCTTATCGTAGGCAACGGCCTAAGAACTATCGTCGAGAGAGAAAGAGAGAAGTATCGTCTACCCGTCGCTGAGAACTGATACCGGTTAGGGATCGTAACACTGCAAGAGCATGGAGCTGGCACCCAGATCGTTACTAAGTTAGACCTGAAAGATGGCTACCACTTGATTAGGTTTAAAAAAGGAGATGAAGGAAAAGTAGCATTCAGGACAAGGGATAGATATTACGAATCTAAGGTCATACTATTCAGATTGGTCAATGCTCTGGCAACGTTCCAAGATGTGATGCACCAATTATTAAAAGAATACTTATATGTTGGAGTTATGTATTACCATAACGACATTCTTGTATGTTCAAAGGATGAAAAGGAACATATTGAAGCGGTCACGAAAATACTACAGAGTTTATCAGACATTCAATTGGAGGTATCACTAAAAAAGTCAACCTTCCTTGCCAAAGAAGTAGCATTCATAGGCTATATAGTGGTGGTCGATGGGGTGTATATGAGCACCCTCAAAGTGGAATCCATAATGGTTTGGAAGTCACCCAAATCGGTCAGAGATGTGCCAGTTTTTATAAGATTCACTGACTTCTACCAATGATTTGGAAAATGGTTTGCAGCTATTTGCAAGCCAATAATCGTGACACTACAGGGAAATCCAATAAACCTCAAATGGAGAGTGGAGCAGAATACAGCCTTTGAAGAGCTAAAACATTGCTTTACAATAGCCTCTATACTCTACCATTTCTTCCCAAAAATAGAAACGATGGTAGAGATCTGCGCTGGTGACTTCGTACATGGTTCTATCCTTTCTTATTACCTTCAGAAAAAACTACATCCAGTAGTATTCCATTCCCCAAAGTTGAACTCCGGGGAATGCAATTATGCAATCCAGAATATGAAATTCCTTGCAATCCTGGAAGCATTCACATCACAGAGAGACTACTTGATCAAAATAGAAAAACTGATTACAGTCTTTGCTGACCATCAAAAGCTTCAATACTTTCTCAACTCAAAAGTCTAGAGTGGCTGTCAAATTAGATAGGCTCAGAAGTTGGCGGAATACAATTTTCGCATTATATACCAACTTGGCAAAAAAGGTGGAAAGCCTGACACATCAAGCAGATGGTGGTAGTACCATCTAGAAGAGGCAGCTACACATCAGGAACAGAAAATTTTGAAATCAGAAAATCTCTTGTTATAGTCAGTAGTGTGGGTAGGAAATGAAGGAGAAGACTGGGATAGAGAAAAAGATTTGAACTTAGAACCTAGAAGATGAGGAGATGAACCTGTAATCAGTGTTACAAGGTAAAGCAAGATGGTGTATTTGCCAATGAGAGGCTGAAGGATGGCTGCTGGTCATGATCTGTATACCATAGAAGATAAAATTGTCCCAAAATGGAGAAAAGAATTAATCAGGACAGAGATAGCAATAGGACTACCTGAAAGAACATATCGAAGAATGGCTCTAAGAACTGGATTAGCAGTTCGATGGGGAATCTCTACTGGACCTGGAGTGATTAATGTTGATTACACAGGGGAAATCCAAGTTGTACTATGCAAGAGTAAGGATATGGATTGCCAGATATGAATAGGCGATCGCATTGTCAAACTGGTAGTGAGAACAATCAATACCTGAGATATGATAGAGGTAGAAGACTTGAGTCATATGACAGGAGGAATCAAATAATTCAGAATCACAGATATAGCGACTATATTCTTGATCGTAAAAGAACAGGAAACGGGTATCAGTTACCTGCAGGCATCAGCTAAATATAATGAACACTGGTATGACATATCAGTAGTGCCTAAAAGAGTTCTAATGTAAAATGCCAGTAGCCTGCAAAAAGGTATGAAACTATTTAACACCGAGTTCTGAAGCACCATACAAGCAGCTATCAGAACAGACCCAGCTTATCGACAATAGAGAAATGAACCTGTTAAGCTACGAGATAGGAGAAAGAACTTTCCCAAGGATTGGACCTTAACTGAGGACTGGCTATACTATAAGCAAAGACCATTTGTACAAAATAGTAAGGCACTATACACTAAGATGTCTAAAGGATGTCATGACGCAAAGATTGCTAGACATTTCAGGTAAGAGAAAACCTTGGAAATAATCATGAGAGACTTGTATTGTAAAGGTCTAGCAGAATAAATGAATGACAATGTATGATCCTGCAATGAATGCCATCATAGTAAATCTCTTAGACTTGCTAAGTATGGATTATTGCAACCTTTGCAAATACCCTATGCAGCACGGGCATCTATATCAGATGACCTTATTGCAACAACCACCAGAGTCTCAAGCATTCACACAGATTATGGTAGTAGTCGATTGTAGCACTCAAATGGTATACTTTATCGGACTACTGATATTGCATACTGTTATAGTTGTCACAAACTCAATCCTATAATTGGTCCGGTGGTTGCATAGCCTACCAACCAAAATTGCCTGCGATATGCACTTAAAGTTTGCAGTGGACCTTTGGCAATCCCTTTGCAAGACATAGGAAATCAAGCAAAAAATGTCCATAGCATACCACCCTAAAACTGGTAGATAAATGGAATATACCAACCAAGTGCTGGAAGGATACCTGCGATAGTTTGTCAACTATGTTCAGGATCACTGGTATTAGTGATTACTATTAGGTAAACATACCTATAACAACTCTGTAACAAACACCCATGGGATGTCCCCATTATATGTGAACTATGGATACCATCCACAGACTGAGTGGATGGAGGAGTGAGAAGCTCAAAATCTCGCAGTAACACATTATGCGAACAGGATCCAGATAATACATGAACTAGCGAGATGGTCACCAGAAAAGACCAGGGAAGGAATAGGAAAATATTGTGACTGCAAAGCAAGGTAGCAACCAGACTTCAAGATCATAGACAAAGTAATATTAAATGCGGAAAACATTCATACCCAGTAAAAATCAAAGAAGATGAGCCCGAAGTTGTACAGTCCATTCCAAATCTTGGAAAAGTGAAGATCATGAGCCTTCCTGCTCAATATATCTGATTAAGGAGACATTCATCCAGTATTCTGTGTCGCATTACTGGAACCATATCGCAAATCATTTCATGGCAATCATCAGAAACCCCCTACAGAATCAGTGGAGATTAATGGAGATCTGGAATATTAAGTTGAAGAAAGTAACAGGTGAGATATGTTCTTTCAGGAAACAGATACATAGCTGCTATTAAGAAAAGTGAAAACTGTGGTACTTCATCAAATGGCAAGGGTGTTCAGAAGATGAGAACACATAGGAGCTGGCCACTTGTATGGAAAATGCAGAGGAAGTTGTGGAAAGTTTTCATAATCAAATTCCACTCATGCCAGAAAGGGCTGAAGTAAGATAGAGAGGAAAAGGTTATCCTACCATGGCCAAGTAAATGTAGCAGGTTTCTTACAGTGACTACACTGAGTCTTATAATGTATCGGGAAAGGTTTATATTATATAATCATGATTATAAAGTCATTCGAGGGGAAGCCGGGTATGAGAAAGCTGAAGTTAGGCATATCGAAATCTGAGACAAGTACACAGGCCTCGTAATAGGGCAATTGTGTACAGATTATTAATTTACCAGACATGACATTCCCCTGTAGCCACCTTGTGGTGTCCTCACATCATTAGCGAGATTTCGACTGTGGTGTCACATATCTAAAATGAAATATCAATGATGCTCACTTCAAAACTCCATATATGTCACCGCTATCCATCTGAGTACATACTGCTCACAGGTTATAGGGAAGGCAACATTTCTGGACATCGGGGAAGTGGAACGGAAGAAATCGGTTACACGTAAATTAAGATAATAGGCTTCAACATTAGGCTTACTCATTATAGGCTGAAGGTGACCAGACACTTTTGGTGAAATACGCCTCGAGGTTATCCCAGTAGTGGAGGCTAATGAGGATATACCGCATCCACCTATACTCTACTGAGATAGGCTGTAGGTTGGTTAGTCCTAGTAATAGGACCCCTCTGTAGAGGCAGGCAGACCAAGAGGAAGCAAGTATAGATAGGAAAACTAAGATAAGGCGAAAGCACTTAAGATGCTGACATATGGGTCTTGGACTTCGAATTGCCACTAAGTGGTCAACCAAGAAACTGACCACTTCATGACCGAAGAGACTACTAGAATGATGGTCAACAAGACTAAAGTAATATAATAGTACATAAGGATGACAGAGTTGAGGACTGCTGTTTGGTATGACAAATAGCACAGGCATCTCAATAGAGCAATACAATTCTGCAACCGTGTTAGGTATTCTACCTATTCCTCGATGTCAATATGTATCCTGCGACAGGCAACAGCTCTCTGTTAGTCTCTTTATAATAATGTGATACTTCTCTTCCTTAGTGTGCCGTTACTTTGTTCCTTCTTCATATCAGGACCTTGATTATTATTCTTAGACCGTTGTCTACGTTCCTTGCTTGAACGCTAATAATCAAGTCGTATCATGATAGAAATCTTGAAGCGGTAGAATAGAATCTATTCCCAATAGTATAGGTAAGAAAGTAGAATAGGTGGTTGTGTGAAGAACTAACTACCAGGCTCTACCAGGCTCTACCAGCCTCTTTTTATAGTCCTTTACTCCTCCCGCTTACAAATCAAAACAACTTCTGAGTCATAATCGTGACTCATGAAAAACATCATATGACCGCATCATTGGTCATGTGCATAAACCACCTGACCTCTTAATAGGTCATGTGCATGAAAGTAAACCAAACTGCGCAGCCCCCTTGGCCTCGTGCGCTACCTCCATGACCTCTTAATAGGTCATGTGCGTGAAAGTAAACCAAACTGCGCAGCTCCCGTGGCCTCGTGCGCTGCCCCCATCACCTCTTAATAGGTCATGTGCGTGAAAGTAAATCAAATTAAATCTCATGACGCATATCTTCGTCATGGTGAAACGTCTCCTTCCACTCATTTCCCACAAAGGTCTCCTTCCACTATCTGCCACACAACCGTGACAAATTGCGAAAGGGTGTGAGAAGCTTCAAGGTCAATCAGTTTTTGCAATTATAAGATTCTGGATGTTTGCATATTAAAACCAGAATAGAACTTCGCAGTCATAGTAGTCAGAAGTAGTCCGTGAATACCCCGAGGTGGGATAAAAATATTGTAGTGCCTCCTGAGCTTTTCTGATATCATCAAGCAACTGAGAAGAGATCTTATCAATATAATACTCTTTCGCACTGGGAGTCTTTACATTTTACCTATTTTCATTGTCAGAAGCCTTTCTTGATAGATTCTCTAATTCCAGATTTTGGCCTACATCTCTCAGTTCCACTAGAGTTTGGCGTCTCTGTAATAGCATAACTGAAAGATGTAGGCCCAAATCTATGAAAGGAAAATATGTCAAGGATGACTTATCTTAATAAATAGGTAAAGTTAAGATTTATAGTGTAAACAATTCTCTTTTGATATGATATCTTCACGGTTACTTGACGATGTCTGTAAGTTCCGGAAGCACTTCGATATTGACAATCCAGATCTGGTTGTTCACAATCTAGTTCTAACTACTATGCTTCTAAATTGCCACTCTGGCTTCAATACTCAAATGTCCAGAATCCTCTAAGTGTCCACACCATTTCATCCTAAAACCTCGCATACACTTTCACAGTTATGGAATAGTATTCCTGCACTGAGATGACTGTGCTATTTGCTATACCAAACAGCAGTCCTCAACTTAGTTGCCCACAAAAACTAATATATTACTTTGGTCTTATTGTCTATCATACCAGTAGTCTCTCCAGTCATGAAGTGATCAGTTTTGTGTTTGGCTATGTAGTGCTAATCACAAGTCTAAGCCTGACTTGTTCCCATCTTAAAAGTGTTCAACTTATCTAGGTTTTCCTACCTGAGTGTGCTTCTCATTAGTCTACTATCCTTTCTTGAGTGGTTCCATTACTAAGACCAACCAACCTGCAACTGATCTCAGAATGGTATGGATAGATTTGGTATGACTTCAGTAGCTTCCACTATTGTGATATCCTCTTAGAGTATTTTGCCACGAACATCCTGTCTCTTCTGGCCCATAAGTTTGGCGAATAACTTTTGCACCTAATATATCAATGCACCTATGACGGAACTTTTTTGTTCCACTTCTCCAATCAGGCCGAAGGTCCCCTATTGTATATTCTGTGAACAGTATGCAGCCAGAGGCATGGAATTGACATATATGGTATTATGAAGTGGGCTTCATTAATGTTATATTTCAGTTATAGGACAGAACTCGAGAAATCTCTCTTATAACATGCTGGCTCCACAAGAGAGCTAGAAGGAAGTGTCACCTCTCTAGAAACTCAAGAGTCCATCGGCAGTTACTCTACTCTTAGTCTGTACACTTAGCTCCGACCTCCATCTTCCTAATATATACTCCCTCCTACCTGACTTCCCCACGAATGCTTTTCTCATTTTTCCTACAGTCATTTTATGACTCGGCATAGTCAGAATGAAATACCTCTTACCTTTACTCAGCCACAGTATGATAACCCTTTCCTCACTATCCTACTCCTACCCATTCTGGCATGTCCTAGCTTTTCTTTTGAAAACTTTTGACAACTTCTTTTGCATTTTCTATATCCATTACTGGTTCCTCAGTTTTCTCATCTTTTGGAAAAGCCTTGCTATTTTACGAACTACTACAGTTCATACCTCTCTTGCTAGCAGTCTTATACTAGTTTCTTGTAAGAACATATCTCACTTCTTACTATTTTCTCAACCTTCAATTGGAGATCTCTGTCAATTTCTACAGGTTCTCTAAGGGATTACTCGCAATTACAAGGGACTGATTGGTGATAAAGTTCCAATACCTCTTTGTAGAATACACGATTCAGGTTCCATCGATTGGATGTATTAAGCTTCAATGTCAGGGATCCCGTTTTCTCTTAGATTTGAAAAGGTCCGAAACGCTTGGAATGTAATTCTTAAGATCTTTCTCACGTGACCATGTATTTCGTTTGCAGTACTATATCATCTTCAATTTTGTAGTCTGGTTATTGCTTTGCCTTCTAATCGCAATATTTCTACATTCCTTCCTGTCTTTTTTCTAATTACTCTCTCGCTTGTTCATATATTGCCTCAATCCTGTTTATGTAAAGTGTTGCTACTGGACCTTTAGCTTCTTGCTCTTTCTTCCACTCTGTCTGTAGATGGAATCCATAGTTCACGTAAGATGTTGATATCCCACAGGCCTTTGTTGTAGAATTGTGGTTGGTATATTCCGCTAACAGTAAAAACTGATACCAGTCATCCTGATCATGGTTGACCAAATTGCCCAGTTATCCCTCCCACAGTTAGTTGGTAAGTTCCATTTCTCTGCCAGTTTGTAGGTCGTATAAAGTTGACATTCTTCGCTCAATTTCCAATACCTCACGAAGGGATTCCGGAAATTATCCCATGAACTTTAAATCTAAATTAGAGATGATCTCATCTGGCAGACCATGTAGCCTCCTGACCTCTTCTAGAAATGCATTTGCGACATCCTTAGCTGTTGCTTATGTTTGTCATCCAATGAAGGGTGCCACCTTTGTGAAGTGATCAATGACTACCATACTTTGTGTGCATCCTTGTGACTCAGGTAATTGCAGGATAATGTCTACTAATATAGATGTTCAAGCTTGGTAGGATGTTTGCAATGGCTGTAACAATATATACTTAGCATCCCGAACTGATTTATTATGTTGTCCTTCATCGCAGCATCATACATTATCCTGGACCCAATTTCAAAGCCATTTCCAGCAAAGATCTCACATAATGATTTCCAAGATTTTCTCTTGCTCAAAATGTTCTACAATTTTTGCATCGCGACATGCTTCTGTGATCTTGGTATATCGCGTTTGGCTATCAGATACAAATAGCCTTTACTTATAGTATAGTAAATTATCATTTAGCATCCAATCTGCGGGAAAATCTTTTCCTTCATCTTGTAATCTTACAAGTTCTTTCATCCAGTACCTCTAAGCTGAGTCTGTTCTGATTGCTTCCTGTATTTCACTTATGAATTCAGGTTTGAACTGCTTCCGACCTATTTGTAGGATGATGGCATTTGACATCAGAAGCTTTCCTAGTACTTCTGAAAGGTTGTAGCAGTGTTCGTTATCTTTAGCCGATGCCTGGAGGTAGCTGATACTAGGTTCCTATTCTTTGATGATCAAAACTCTTATCTCTATACTGTGGCTTTCGAATCACGAAGTCTTTCTTTTGCTTTCTTCTATGTTATCTACCTCCGCCATGTACGAGATATCGATTTTTCCTATCACCAGTTGGACTATGCAGTCACACATTCTTATCTCACAATCTATATACTTATAGTTATAATTCTAGACCTTGAGCTCTCTAGTATAATCTGCATTGATTACACCAGCTGTCATGATACTGCCACCTCTTGGAGATGCAGGATGGAAATACAGGGAAGCTGATAGAAATGGCTAGAAGAAGAAGAATCTGAGATTGGTGGGGGATAATGAAAGTTCATGGAAGTATGGAGAAGTTGCTGGAATATGCGGGAATAGATGATTAGTTGTGCACAGGATTTCCTTTGTTATAAAATTTATTATGAGGGTATACCTCATTTAGTTTATGTTTTTTATGCAAGCGGTTATTTACCCACCACTATCAGCACCTGAGAAATACACATCCCACCTCAACGCTGAGGCCTGAACCCGTGAACCCAAACTTTGAACCCCTGAAACCTGAGCAAGTACTATCATACTTAGATATCTGAACCTACTATATACCCCTTGACTCCTCTCTTAGACATTAGTGTACCTTCTACTACCTAAACTCCTATCAAACATCATTATACAAGGTTGCATCTTACTAGGACCTAATCTATACCACACCAAATCTCACCCCCTTGACATCCCCCAAGAAACATTTACCTTGATGACCCGGTTCAGAGTCTTGAGCAACTTATACATACACGTGCTACACTGCCAATACACACTTTAACATCTAGTATAATTACGCAATATACTACTACAGGCAGTAAATTCAAAGGTAGTACCACTAAGACAGCCATCGCCCATCTTGCCTGTCAGATCCCAAGTCTACCAGGAATTACAAGAACAACTCTGAGCTGCAATGGAAGAGCTCCAAGCTATGTGCATGAAAGGACAAGGCCAAGAAACATGTCTAACTACTAAAGAACAAGACTTTGCCAGTGCCAATACCGCCATAACAACCGACAGCAAAGCAATAGCAGCCCTTCTGATACAAGGTAACAGTAGACTCTGCGAAAGAAAAAATGCATTGGTTCCTGATCCAGAGAGGTTTTATGGTCCATAGGATGGAAACCGTATGTTGGCTATCCAGTTACAAACCAAGTTGCCAGGTGATATGCACATGTTCACAGATGAACAACCGCACCTAGCATATACAATCAGACTACTACATAACTGCACCTACTCCCAGGTCATGCACATGATCACAGCAGAGGGAATCACTTACCACAATGTTGAGATATTGTTAACTGACTTAGAGCAAGTTTTAGGCAACCCAAGCCATATAGCAATAGCAGCAAGCGCTATCCAGACACTTCAACAAAAGAACCACCCCATTATTGAATACCTTGCCGATTTCCAAAGACTGGTAGCTGACAACCAGTGGAACTATGTATCCAAACATATGGCCGTCTATAGGGGACTAATTGGTAAACTAAAAGATGTCCTCTCAACTCTCCCAGACTACACAAACATCCTTTAAGAATATGTCAACTTCCTTAAACGGTTGAACAACAACATATGGGAATACTCAGAAGAGAGCAAAGGATCAACAAACTGAAGGAGCACCACAACAACAACAGCAAAGCGACCAGCAAATCCGCCAGCCACTACCACTACCGGAACTACACTCAAATTAATGAACCTCCCTAGCAGATGACACCAGCTTACGGACATCCAATGGCAAAACAGGATGAGATAGGGTCTCTGCCTGTATTGCAGGATACATGGACTTCAGGGTAGAAACTGTCCCAACAAACAAACCACTCGTGTTTAGTGCTGAGGCAAACACCTACTTTACACTACTCCAAACAGACTTGGAGTTTACCTCCTGGAGTACAGCGAGTCGGAAAACTAGTTGTCCAATAGTTGGATTGTGGTACCAATATAGAACACGTTCAGTCTTTTCCTCGTCTCTCCATATCTAGTCTTACTGTTGTTCAAATAGAAAATGGTGTCCAAAACAATTAATTAGTAATAGCTTGTGATATTATAGATGAATGGAATGTGATTTGATTCCATACACTTATCAATTCAGGAGCAACTAGATATGCCTTCATGGACAAAGACTTCATCCATTGCAACTACCTTTCCATGTATGCACTCAAAGAACTTATCATTCTCTCAGTAATAGACGGCTGGCCTATCAGCTTAGTTGCTATAATACACCTAACCCATATCCAACTCAAGACCAATGACCAGATAGAAACTCTACTCACATTCATCACTAAGCTACAGGGATACCCCCTCACACTGGGCGTACTCTGCCTGACACAACATGACGTTACAATCCATTTTGCCAGTAATACAATGCTGTCAGAATCAGCTTACTGCATCTACAACTGTACCGTAGACGTTACTATAATCCAAAGAGCAGCAAAGGAAATATCACATTTCCTTAAAGCCTATGCAATTTAATGCGCCCTCGAATATCAGGCTCTTGAGGAGATAGAAGTCAAAGACAGAGTCCATCAAGAATACTACGACTTTATGCTGTTCTTCTAGGAAAAAGAACAAGATTATCTCCCTCTACACCAACTTGATGATCATCAGATATGACAGAAATCCAGGTTAATACCTCTATTTGACTACCATACAATCTATCCTGGCCTGAAATAGAAGCTGTGAAGTGCTGGCTGGACCAGAACATTGATGAGTGTTTCATATGGCTATTATCATCTTCAGCAGCCTAACCAGTCATGTTCAAGAAGAAAAAGGATGAATTGCTATGCCTCAGTGTAGACTACAGAAGCCTCAATGAGGGTATTATATCATCAAGGATAAATACCACCCCACACTGCTAACCAAAACCTTTATGCAGATTGCTAAGCCCAAGGTGTACCCCAAATTGGATATTCGCATGGCTTACAACCTAATCAGGAAGAAATCCAGAGACTAATGAAAGACTGCCTTCTCTATATGGGATGGATTATACGAATCAATGGTACTGCCTTTTAGGCTCACCAATGTGCCAGCCACATTCCAAGCCTATATCAATCAAGCACTTAGGCTGTAGCATCATCAGTTCTGTACAGCTAGCCTGGATTATATCTGGATTTACAGTGAAAATGTAAAAAGAACATGTCCCACATGTACGACTAGGTTTGGAAGCCTTAACTAAAACCAAACTGGAGTTCAAACTACAAAAGTGGGAATTCCACGTTGACCAGGTCGAATACATAGGATTCATCATCAGTACGTGAGTAATTTGCATGGATAACTCCGAGGTAGAAGTTGTCATTGCATGGCCAATGTATAAGAAGGTCTGCAATGTCCATGCCTTCTTGGGTTTCAAGAACCTCTACTGCTGGTTCATATATGCCTTTTCTCGTCTAGCATCCGCTTTGACAGAGTTCACACGAAAGGAAACAGCTTTTGAGTAAACCCTCAAACATCAACAGGCCTTTGAGAAACAAAAGAAGGCATTCACAACTGCCCTGGTACTGGGTCATTTAGACTTCGCTAAGGAAGTAATCATAGAAACTGACAAATCCGATTTTGTCACGGCAGGGATCTTGTCATGAGACAATAGAAACGCTTACTTCATCCAGTCGCCTTCTACACCTGCAAGCACACACCTGTGGAAAGCAACTATGACATCTATGATCAGGTGCTAATAGCGGTAGTACAGGCATTTGAAGGATAGAGATGTTGCCTGGTTAGCTGATATGTTTGTATCCTTACTAACTTTCAAAATCTGAAAGGATTCATCACAAAGTGACTAATGAAATGACGACAAGCTGGATAGGCCAAAGTCCTATCACAATTTGACTACCACAGGGAATAGAAGTTGGAAGAGAAAGCACAACAGCCAACACCCACACCCGCATAGCTGGAGACAGCAAAATTGAGGCAGAGCAGAGAGAGTGCCACCTAATACAGGTGGTTCTCAAGTCTGAACCATTGGGTTTGTTGGCGCACGCCACACTCCTACTGGGACTGTCACCCCAAGAAACACTCTGGTCAGAAGCATATTAGGCTGACCTGATTCACAGACAGATACTATCCGCACTAGAAGATGGCTTGAAGTCTACAAAATTAAGATCTTTCCCAGAATGCAGGAAGGAAGATGATCTGCTAATTTTCGGCGATTAGTTGTACATTCTTCAACTAAACAAGCTAAAGCTGGATATCTTGCAACATACCCACGACCACCCTTCACCAGGTTATCCTAGAACAGCGAAGACATACGAGCTCGTCACTTATTGTTACTGCTGGCCATGGATGAGAAGAGATATCAGTAGCTACGTTGCTAACTGCTACATATATCAACGAAGTTGCACATCATGCCATGTACCATTGGTCATCCTCCGCCCCTGGCCTACACAAAAAACATGGCTTGTAATACATATCGATGGAATATGTCACATGCCTGCCATGCAGCAAAGGACATGATACCATCTTAGTCGTGGTACATAGGCTAACCAACATGCGACATCTAATACCATGCCACACCCCCAGCGATGCTCTCACTCTGGCAGAACAATACCTGGAACTGCTCGTGAAATACCATAGCCTTCCCTGAACTATCGTTAGCAATAGAGGCACTCAGTTTACTGTGGACCTCTAGAAAACGATATGTGCGAGACTCAAAATAAAGAGGAAGCTCTCCACAGGATTCCACTCTGAGTTGGATAGACAAACAGAGAGCCTGAACCAGATAATAGAACAGTATCTGAGGGCCTATGTGAACTACCAATAGGATAACAATGTATCAGGACTACTCTTAGTAGAATTCGCAGCAAACAACTATGTATCGAAAACCACTGGCATATTACCTTTCTTTGCTACTAATGGTAGTGACCCCTCAACGCACTTCTTAGATAGTACCCCCTCCACAGATTAAGACCATGATATGGCATTATTCACGTATCACCTCCTGGACATCCATCCACACCTGCCGCTGGAAATGGGATATGTGCAGGCCAGACAACAGGAGAACAACGACAGGAGATGCCTTCCCGCACCTGCATTGAATACTGGTGATGAGGTTTAGCTTAATGTAAAGAAACATACATATACGACACATCTCATGAAAGCCAGGCAACCAGTGCCTTGGTCCCTATATGATTGTTACAAAGGTAGGGAATGAGACATATCCCCAGGAGCTACGACTATCCATGAACATATATGACATCATCACTGTATCCCTATTAGTGTTGGATACGGGGCCTCTAGGGCCCCAAAAATCACGGGATCCCGGCCCCATTCCCCATCCCGGCCAGCTCACCGGCCCTGAGCGGGGTGTTTTTTGAGGCTTGCCCTATCCCGTTACATGCCAGGGGCCCAGCCCCACCTGTGCCCCAAATTGGCCCCTGGTAAATTTGGGTGGGAAGCAATGGGTCACTGTCCCGGGAAAAAGCGGGGTGGAGGCCCAAATAGGGGCAGGCTAGCGGGGCCAACAAAATACCCCCCCTAGGCCTAGGTCATGGCAGGGCACCCACGGGCAAAACTTGCCCTGCCCCAATCCTTAACAAACTCCAATCTGTATTAGATCTGGTGATTGTGGACCCTCTTCCAGGACATGTTATACCACCACCACCCCCAGTAGAGGTAGAGGGTAAAAAGGAATCTGAAGTTGAAAATGTCCTGGATGCATGCATCATGAGAGGTAGATTATGCTACATGGTAAAATGGAAGGGCAATGCATAGAGTACATTGGAAGCTGTGAAATCAGTTCATGGACTCCAAGCCATAGACCAGTTCCATGCACGATATCCTGAAAAACAAGGACCACTACCAGCATAGTAAACACCTGGTGGGACAATGGCAATGGAAGGAAGCCTAGTATCATGGCATTGCTACCGGGGAGATTACAGGGGATAGAAACACATGGAAACTGATGGATATCGCTGAAAGTGAGAAGAATCAAAGATTGGTAGAAGACAGTGGAAGTCCATGAACGTGAGGAGAACTCACCAGAATGTGCCAGAATAAAAGATTCATAATAAAGAAGGATTTCCTTTGTTATAAATTGGAGGGTATGCCCCCTTTAGTCTATGTTCTTTACACAACCTGTTATTTACCCCTCTCTACTAGTACCTATGAAATATACAGCCTTCCTCAGCGCTGAGGCCCAAACCCATGAACCCTGACCCTGAATGCCTAAAACTTGAACCAGTACTATCATACTTATATACCTGAACTTCCATTATATCCTGTGACCTATCACTTAAACAGTGGTTTGCCTTGAGTTACCTGAACCTCTATTGAACCCTGATTACTGGTTCCTTTCCTCTTCTGTGAGGTTTTAAATCTAAATACATTTCTCTATCTCTATCTTCTCTTTCATCGCCTGATTTTACTACTAACGAAGCTATGAAACCTATGGGTTGTAAAGTTTTCTATTCGTGATGCTTAGCTTCCTTTTCTGGATGGTACTCCAACTAATTGCTGAATAGATTAGGCTTTCTGTCCTTCATGCCTGGCTTGTATAGAATACAAAAATTGTATTCCACTAATTTTAGAGCCCATTAAAGTGGCTGGCCAATGCAGATATTTTCGGTAACCAAAAATTGTACGGTTTGACTGTTGGTAACAACTGTAATTGGTTTTTATGCTCTAATCAAGTAGTGTCTCCATTCTTTGAATACCTCCAAAATCATGTGTAGTTTCTTGTCATGAATCTCATAGTTGTGTTCCACTGAATTCAACTTTGAGGAATGGAATACTACTGGATATGGTTTTTTCTCAAAGTATTGAGAATGGATGCAAGCACGGGTGAAATCACAAGCATCAGTTTCTACCATGGTATCTCTTTCTGAAAAATAGCAGTGGAGTATGGGGACTTATATAAATCGCTATTTTAGCCCTTCGAATGCTGTTTTCTACTCAACTATCGATTTGAAATTCTTTCAATTTCCCAGTAATGTCTCGGTAATTGGCTTGCAAAAAGCTGCAAAGATATTTGTAAATGATTTGTAAAAGTTTGCAAATCCAATAAAAACTTGTTCATCTTTAACAGACTTCGGAGGTTTCCAAACCACTTTCGATTCTACCCTTCAGGTACTTATTGATACTCACTTGACCACCATATTATAGCCTATAAATTACATTTCTTTTGCATGGCGGAGCAACTTTTTTAATGATACCACATAATGTAAGAGTGATAGACTTTGTAGGTCTTTTTTGACTCCTTCGATATGTTCATTTTCATCCTTTGAGTATATGAGAATGTCTTCAAGGTAACATATGACTCCAACATCTTACTATTCTTTGCATTTTTGATTCATCCAATCTTGGAAACTTGCAGCAGTATTGATTCAGCCAAATGGGATTACCTTATATTCTTAATGTCCATAACATGTCTAGAAGATTGACTTCCACTCATCTTTTTCCTTTATTCTAATCAAGTGGTAGCCATTCTCAAGGTCTGACTTGGTGAAGATATTAGCACGGGCTACACAGTCACAAAGTTCAGACCATAAGGGAAGTTGATATTTATTGAGTATCGTAATCTTATTTACATTTTGCCAATCCACAACTTAGTGTAATCTTCTATCAGGGTTGGGTACAAATAGTATAGTGCTCATACAGGTGACTAATGTGAGCTAATTATACCCACTTTGATCATGTTTTCCAAGTATTCTCGCAAAGACTTAAAGTTAGACTTATAGAAATCACAGATTAAAGGTGTACAGACCACACAGTAGGGTACCTGCACACAGACCCTCAATTTGCGGGAGCCAGCACCTTCCTCCTGTCCCCTTCTTATGGGGCCCCACATCATTAGTGAGATTGCGAAAAGTTTTATCGCATAACTAAAATGTCACATCGATGAAGCCCACCCCATCGCACCATATATGTTGCTGCCATCTATCTGACTATAGGCTGTTCATGAGATGTACTAAAGGAGAGCTTCATCAACATCTGAGAAGTGGAACGGATGGTCTTACCAGAAGGCGAATTGAGATAGTTGGCTTCAAAGTTAGGCTTTCTGATCATAGGCCAAAGGTGAGGGGATATTTACCGTGAAATACTCCAAGAAGATGTACCCCATGTTGGAGACTATTAAGGACATACCGAATCTACCTATACCCTTCTGAGATCAGCTGTAGGTTGGTAGGTCCTTGTAATAAGATCCTTTTAAGGAGGCAGGTGGATTAAGGGGAAGCATGCTCAGAAAGGAAGACCTAGATAAGGCGAAGACCCTGAAGATGTTGACATGTTGTCATTGCACTTGCAATTAGGACTAGGTAGCCCGGTATGAAGCTGATCACTTCACAACTAAGTATACTACAGGAATGACGGTCAACAAGCCTAGAGTAATATAACAGTCTATGTAAACAACTAAAAAGCGAACAGCTTCTTGGCATAATAAATAGTGTAGCCATCTCATGTGTGAAATCCTATTTCGTAACTGTGAAAGGGTGTGAGAAGTTTGCAGGTCGAATGGAGCTCACACTTATAAGATTCTGGATGTTTTCATATTAAAACTAAGGTGGGACTTCGGAGGTATAATAGTCAGAAGTTGTCCATAGATACTCAGATGCGGGAAATAAATATCGCAGTACCTCTTAAGCTTTGCAGACATTATCAAGCAACAGAGAAGATATCATATCAATGTATTATTGTTCTACATTCTAAATCTTTACATTACTGATTGTATTGAGGTGAGCCTTCCTTGACAGATTCTTGGACCAAAGGATTTTTGCCTATATATCACAGTTATATAAGAGTTTGGCATCCGCCTAACAGTTAAGCTATTTCTCTAATAGTTGATATATCAGCTACCCAAGGACAGTCGATCCTGTGATCAATTTAATATCATCGTCTAACCTTCGCCTTCAGGCTAATCTTTCTGCCATCTTGGCTCAAAACAGATACTTGTAATGCCAGTATTCCTTGAGTAATAAGTCGGGTTCCACAGTATTTGCAATAATTCTAATTCATCAGATACTACAAATATTTGGATCTCAAGTTACTGATTTATGGTATTCAAACGTATCTGCTATTCATTTATCTTATTCGAATAACTTTTGACAACCTTTTAGGTTGAAAGTCTAATTATTTGCATTCTTTATAGGTGCCACCAGGTGTTCATGATGCTACCAAGTAAATGGAATTATCATCCCATAATGACCTGCTTTAGCAACTTCACATGACACTTTATATTTGTGTTTCCAATTTTATCAGTAGGGCATAATACTTCCATCCTGAAGCTGCTGATAAGCCAATAACTTCTTAGAATTCAGCCACGTTATTGTGTTCAACTGTAGGAAGGCTAAGGCCTCACCCATGTCTTTAATTATATGGAATATATTGGATCCCGTATCCAACAGGCCTTGAATCTTGTATCCCTTACCATGTATATGAAGGTAAGGTATCACTTCTTGACTGTTCTATCATTTTGGTTTTGTAGCGTCTAATTCCACAGGCTTAGCATGAATTAGTTTTCCAGGGATTTTTCATTTAGGCATTGCTGGTGCTAGGTATAAGTAATGAGATATTGGTCACTAGGTCCGTATAGTTACCACCACTGAGGTCCCCTTGGACAAACCAGTAATTATTAGCTGTAACAATTTGGATCTACATAAGAAGCTGCATTTCACCAATATGCTATTGCATACAACCAGTTCTCAGGCTGAATGCCTTGTCCCGACATACCAGACCTATGCTCCTAGCAGACTTTGTGCAGTTATTAGCCATTTTGCTCTGCTGGTATGGGGTTCAAGCTTTCACCAATCCTTTCTCTAAGGGTTTCAGTTCATCCATAAAACCACCCCAAGAGGAGCCTTGCGCACCAAGGGGGTACATTCCCCCCCCACACTCTGGCTAGAAGGCTGAATAGTGCACAGATATAATGCGATATGAACTTGTGTGAGAGGTGGAATGGCCTGTATCAGTTGTCCTCTTGCTGGTATTATTATAAAGTTGATCTTGCATTACAATGTCTTAACTTCTCCAGTATAGTAACTTGCTTGGACATAGGTAGCAGGTGGCTAACAGGTGACTGGAGGAACTGTGTGCAGGTAGCTCCTGAGTCATCTGGTCATGAAAACTATCCTCTGTTTCAGTCAAGACTCTCCACATATTGAATACTTGTGTTCGTGCTGTCATGTTTTTCATGGTGACTTTTCACTGGGAGTTTCCTTCCTTTGATCTAGAAAGGCGAGACTTGCTTCATGTGGCTTTGATTATTTTGAGCTTCCACTGCTGTGGTTGCACATGTACTACCCAATCTCTAAGAATATCGGTACCCAATACACCCCTGCCAAAAGGGACTTTCATTTCTATTCCAGTTCTATATATATACTGACTACCCAAATTCCATTACTATTTGTACATGTGAACTAACCTAGATCAGTTCTTTAGCATCCACCAATTCCTAAATCCTATTTGCCCAGGATAGTTGCAGTACAGTCACGACTCTGGGTGGTAATTTAGGCTTTACAATAGCGGATCTGGTACAAGGAGTTCTCATTTTTATCCCTTTTGAACTAACGGTTGCCACTGATATATGAATATCTCTCTCACACATTTGGTAGTTGTGGTTTTTCTTTCCACAATCCTTGCTATTCTTTTCCCACTATCATATGTCCATAATACTTTGTGTGATACTAGTATAAGCCTGGTCAATGCTGCCCTGTGTTGTTTTTGCCACCTCCTAATTTCTTTTTTAGCTTTTTTCGCTCATTTTCCTATTTTCATTTTTATAGTAGGGCTCTACCTCTCTTCACATAATGCTTATCATTTTCGTGCCTGTTCTCTTTTCAGTCCTATTGGTCTTCTCTTTTGACTTTTTAGACTATTTTTAGGTCAGGTAGTTGGTCTCTTGCAAGCTGTTTTCTGGCGACAAGTACTTCATCTGACTGACCAAATATTCTAAGTACTGCTTCTTATTCTTGATCTATATAATTTCGTAAGGCAGACAACATATAGACTATTTGGTTTCAAAGTTAGTATTCTACTTCCTCTGTCCAGGATTCTTCTGGTATTCATGCCCCAATATATCAGTTGTACATGAATGTCAGGAATAGCTCAAGACCGCCTTGATACTTTACCAACTTTATATTCTGCAGCTCTTGTCTTCATGCTTTGACCGGGGTATAATGGTTGATCATATGATGATTGAATCTTGACCATGTAGCCAATTCTAGTTGCTGCATTTCCTCATGAAGTCTGTCCATAGCCATTCTATACTAACTGGTATAACAAAAGACTACGTCTCCTTTAGTATGATCAAATGTGTAAATGACACGTTCCCGAACATCGCTCTATATCTGCAGCTTTCCTTCAAAGTGGTCTACACAATGCATGATCCCAACCTATGTCTTGACTTGACTACATATTGAAGAGTCGTGGTGGTTGCGATGATTGCTAATTATTTAGCCCGATCATGTTGGCAACTGACTCTGCCATGCTAGACTGGTCTGGCATTTGTTCTGACTGACCATGGCTTGGACTTCGTCTGCTTCTTACTCTTTCCCCTTCCTTATCATCATCGCCATCATTATTAGGATCATCGAGATCTCCTTCTTGTATCCCTGAGGGAGTTTCATTAGCAGCTTTCTTGCCTTTCTTTTTATATTTTCCAGTTGGCAGAGAATAATAGTCATCATCATTCTTCTCCCGGATTGAGAGTAAGTGTCACAGTCTGGTAGTACCTCGCCCTAGTATAGTAGCTACTATCTTGTTTACTGCTTCTGCTAATGCCCTTATGGCATAACTTGTCTCTTCTCCTTGCTAATGTTGTAGAGTTTTGGGTTCCTGAATCTCCTTTTGGTGATCTATTTATTCCATCCTTCAAGAATCCAATACCTGGTTAACATTTTTTTCATGACTGATACTGTGAGAATAGAATTCTAGGAATTCTGTTTACGGACTCGTAACTATTTGCTTGAGGGTTTGGTCCTGGGCTAATGCCTCCTGACTTTATTGCCCCAAAGTTTGCTATAACTTGGTAGTTACTTCCATAAGGTCTTGTTGATACCTATCTTATACACTTATCTTTTCCACTACATCCAGTAGTATTTCCTATTGGATGTTCAGTACCACTTGTTCCATACCTGCCAGTTGTATCAATAAGACCACAATATCATTGTTATGTAAGTATTGTCCATCCATGATTTATTATTGTACGTTTAGTAATTTTAAGGTATTGTGTTGTCTGACTCCACCCAAATGTTTGAAGGTGATGTAGGGTGGGTCAAGTGATATATCTATATCTTGTCTGATTAGATCCAAAGTTATTCCCTGATTACTTGGTAACTTGGCTATATTTTCAGTGTCGTCTGCTAGCTTCAGTGTTGATAATCATGATATGTAATAAGTACAGTCGTGTCTGAAAAGTCTACGTACCCCCCATGGCAACGCCAATTTATCATACCTTCTCTTTGATTTTGAGTTTCCCATTGCATATATTTGTAAAAGATAATCATAGCTAAGTTGTAAGTTGATCTATATCTTTTAAAGAACATGAATATGAAATTCGTTAAGTAATAAACAAATAAATAAATGTCTATTAGAAGTGGTTAAATAAATATAGATTTTAAGAACAATTTGATGATAAAAGTAGACA
>JACCEG010000003.1:567059-598727 GCA_014065205.1 Tuber brumale | reverse complement strand
AGTTTCTGATTTTCTCTAGAGCCTCCCTATTGGCACATATCCCCCAGAATTGGGTGATAGAGGAGCAACTAGGTTTCCTATTATCAATTAATTTATTGAGTCATTACATATAAATTTGAGTTGTTGACTACTTAGAATCATGGTGTAGTGTGGTTGCTATGGGGGGTACATAGACTTTTCAGACACGACTGTACTAGCTACACAGGAGGATCGTGATGAAGAGGATATGGTTTCTCTTAGGAATTAAACAACAAGGTGTATTGATCGAGATTGACTTCAGTCTACAGAATCATTAGTTGCCATTAAATCAGGTCTGGTATCAATCAGTACTCTCCACATTATTTTACTTTTGGGATATTGTGGCACTTGAGCCATATTGTTACGAAATTTGTGAGACAAGTTGAATCCTACCCAGGAGGCCATGGGTGATAGATCTGGTACCTCATGCCAATATTACCTATCTCCTCTAAAAACTGCATGGAATTTGATGAATCGTAGGTGGCATAACAAGTATTCCTTTAGAGATGGTATGGAAGGATTGGAGTGGTCAGATTCTAGGTTTAAGACCTGATTCCACTTTGCTGAAGATTCAGAATAAATTTGTAGTACAGGACGGGGTTTTTTCATCTAAGGCCGAAGGAATGAGTAATTCTGGGCCAAATGTGCCTAACTGTCAATTTTTGGAGTACTGAGTACTCCAGGTGACGAGCTCTTCTAACTCTATTGAAATCTACTGAAAGTTCAAGCTGTACCAGGTACGATACAGGTGACAAAATCAATTGCTCATGGGGATCCAGAAAGGGATAGTAAACCATGATGACATTAAAGGAGCGATAAATTCGATTGCGAGCAGCTCTGTATCAAATATTTTTTCCAATGTAAAAATAAAAATAGGACAATGAGAGTGTTAGTTATATGGAAATCTGAGACTAAAAGTACGCAGACATCATGATAGGGTAATTGCGCAACAATCATTCATTTAATGAAGCCCAATACCTCCTCCCCGGCCCGCTCATTGGGCCCGCACATCATGAGCAGGATTTTGAGAGTTGTGTCCCATAACTAAGGTATCAGATCAATGGAGCCCACTTTTCTAAGATCTGAAACCTTGCAGCCATCCATCCATCCACATGCAGTATGTACAGTATCTGGGAGGTACCCTGCAGCGCCATTGGGTAAGTAGAAGAGAAGAGCTCAGTCAGAGGCAGATTGAGATTATAGGCTTCCAAGTTAGGCTTCATGAACTATGTGCTAAAGGTGAGGTGACCTCTGCGGTGAACGACTCCAAGGAGGTGTCTCTATATTGGAGGCAGTCAATAACATACTGAATCTACCCATACCATTCCGAGATCAGCAGTAGGTTAATTGGTCGTAGTAATAGGACCACTCTACAGAGGCAGGCTGATCAAGGTAAAGCACGCTTAGATAGGAATACCTTGAGCAGTCATAGATCATTAAGACTCAGACACGTCGGGTTGAGACTTGCAATTGGTACTGGCTGGCCCAGCATGAAACTGATCACTTCATGAGGGAAGAGACTACTGGAATGATAGTCGACAAGACCAAAGTAATATCATAATCTATGGGGATAACTAAGTAGAAAGCCGCTTTTTAGTATAACAAATAGCACAGTTATCTCAATAGAAGAATACTATTCTTTAACTGTGAAACAGTGTCAGAGGTTGCAGGGGCAAATGGTGATTGTACTGATAAGATTCTGAATGTTTGCGTATTACAACCAGAGTGGTACTTCGCAGGCATCATAGTTAGAAGTAGTCCATGAATACTCTGACACGGGATATAAATATCAAAGTACCTACTGAGCTTTACAGACAACATCAAGCATTGGAGATGAGATCTTATCTATATAATCTTGTTTACACTTTATTCTTCACTTTTACCTATGTTATCGAGATGATCCTTCGTTGACAGATTCTCCAATCAAAGATTTAACCTACATCCCTCAGTTATACTAGAGTTCGATGTCTGCCTAATAGTATATTGATTGTTCTCCTGTTATCAAGGCTCACTATATGAACTACGAGTTTACTTCCCACTCTACCTACAGCTCATACTTTAATTACATATGGGAAGAACCATACTATCCCATTTATATTCAGACATTCATGGAAATATTAGTCACAGAGCTGTCTGCAATTGAATGTATTGAAATCCACGAACCCTAATAGTTCACAAAAGCTTACAGGATCCGAATGAGGGATCGATTCAATCTCATATATCATACCCGGCTTGGTCCAAACTGAGACTGGAGTTCTTCTGAGACACAAGACTTTGTCGCATCGCATACCCTGTATTCAGTAAAAAGGTAGATAGACACCTTTGGCTATGATCAGACTAGTCCTTTGTCTTGGGCCTAAAAACCCCTCTATATACTACAAGTGCATTTTAAAACTTCAGAAAAAGGGAATCCTGAAGGTAAACCTAGAATCGGATTGGACCAACCCTTCTTTACTATCTCCAACCGAATACCTATTGCACCACCCACGATTTACCAAATTTCACGTACCTTTTCAAGGAGAAAGAGAATATTTATAGGAGGTATCAGTCTCAGAACCCAATGACACAACTTTAGGCTTAAAGCTATCAGATAAATCCTGCAAATGGATGGCGGACATATTACAGCACCGTATGCAGAGGGTGTTAGGCATATGGAAATCCGAGACATGTGCACAGACCCACGGTAGGGTAACTGCGCACAGACCCTCAATTTACCGGAGTGCCAACACCCCCCTCCGGCCCCCTTATGGGGCCCGCACGGCATTAGCGAGATTTCGAGAGTTGCGTCCCATAGCTAAAATGTTACATCAATGAAGCCCACTTCATAATATCATATACATCGCCGCCGTCCGTCTGACCGCATGCTGTTCGCAGGATATATGAGAGGGGACCTTTGGCGATATCTGGGAAGTAGAACGGAGGAAATCCGTTGGAGGCGCATGGGGAGAGTAGGCTTCAAAGTTAGGCTTCCTAAACTATGGGCCGAAAGTGACGGGACGTTTTAGGAAGAAATACTCTAGGAGGATATCCCAGTAGTGAAAGCTATTAGGGGTATACCGAATCCACCCATACCCTTCTGAGATCAGCTGTAGGTTGGTTGGTCCTAGTAATAGGACCCCTCTACGGAGGCCGGCGGACCAAGGGGAAGCACGCTCAGAAAGGAAGACCTAGATAAGTCGGAGACCCTTAAGACGCTGACACGTCGGGCTCGGACTTGCGATTGGCACTAGGTGATCCGGCATGAACCTGATCACTTCATGACCGAGGAGACGACTGGACGATAGTCAACAAGACTAAAGTCATATAAAAGTCTATGCGGACATCTAAGTTGGAGGCGGCTGTTTGGCATAACAAATAGCGCAGTCATCTCAACGGAGGAATACTATTCCGAGTTCGCGAAAGGGTGTGATAAGTTTCAGGGTCAAACGGTGTTCGCACTTATAAGATTCTGGACGTTTGCGTATTAAAACCAGAGTGGTACCTCGGAGGCATAGTAGTTAGAAGTAGTCCGCGAACACTCAGACGCGTGATATAAATATCGAAGTGCCTCCCGAGCTTTACAGACATCATCAAGCAACGGAGAAGAGATCTTATCAATATAATATTGTTTTACGCTTTAAAATCTTTACCCTCCTATTTTATCGCGATGAGCCTTCCTCGATAGATTCTCCAATCAAAGATTTCGGGCCTACGTCCCTCAGTTATATACTAGAGTTTGGCGTCCGCCTAACAGAGGGTCATGGGAGGACAACCAAGGGATACCAACCCAGATAAAACAGCAACTGATTATGCAGCACAGCGGAGTCGATCTTCAGCAATACCAGTAGATCTATGGTTCTATAGAGGAATCGCATCATCTTCTCTACGATCTGGCAGTGTAGCTAGCACCCACTAAAGATCACAGGCATCAAAACTGAATCCCGCCGAACATGCGGTAAACCTAGCCAAGTTGGCTAGTCATCTGGAAATAACTTTATATCAAATTAGACAAGATATCAATATATCTCTTGACTGAGCCAATAGCACCTTCAAACGTTTGAAGGTGGTCAACCAAGACAATACCTTGAAATCGATTATCGTATAAGAACATATTGCTAATGGTCGAGAAATACATGATACTGACATCGTAGTATCATTAATGTAGTAGCCAGGAGTGGAACAAGAAGTGAAGGACATCTGATGAGAAATGCTATGACAAGTAGTAGAAAAGATTGACTCCAAAGATAGACATCAACAAGAACATGAGGTGGTAAATACCAGGTTACATGGAATGCTGGGGCAACAAAGCCAAGAGGTACTAGCCTGGGAGCAAATATTGAAACAAATGGTTACTAGGCAAAGGAAAGAATTCCTAGAATTCTGTAATCAAAGTATTAGTTGTGATAAGGTCATCAACTGGACTTCAGATACTTGGAGGTTAGATCAGATGATTGACGAAAAGAAGATTGGGAAACTTAAGATCCTGCAACATTAGTAAGGAGAATAAGTAAATAATATCATAAGAGCATTGATGGCCTTATTAAATAAGGTACTAGTATTGGTACTAGAACATGGCACTTTAAGACCAATATTCTTACTCGCCGTTGAGGAAGAGAACGTCGATGACTACCATTCTCCGCCAGCACGAAGGGATACATGCGGTGGCAAGGCAGCTGCTATGGCATCTACCTCAGGAGTCCACCACGATGATCCTGTTAATCCAACTGATAACTATGATGCCGAAGGATAGAGAAGTAGAAGAACAGGAAGTCCTAGCCACTGTTAGCTGGGACAGACAACAGAACAGTCTGGTATGGCAGAGACACTTACCAATATGATGGTACTAAATATGAAGTGGCTATTAAACCTACCACCATTCTTTGTGGCTAAATCCACTCAAGAGATTTTAACTTTTTTTTTCTTTTTTTTTATATATATATATATATCATATATTACTTGATTAGGGTACAAGAACGTGCATGCAGCATAAGCTATGGCAAAAAGAAAACCCTTAATTGCAAACATTCCTCCCCCCGTCAGGTAAAAGCTGTCTGTCCCAAGCTCGTCTGGTATGGAGCCAACCGCACATCTCGCCCC
This sequence comes from Tuber brumale, assembly GCA_014065205.1. Lineage (NCBI taxonomy): Eukaryota > Fungi > Ascomycota > Pezizomycetes > Pezizales > Tuberaceae > Tuber > Tuber brumale. Next base: position 593,633 of record JACCEG010000003.1, on the reverse strand, counting down.
CAGCCAGACCTATCTCTACCTCGCAAGCGAACCAGGAGAGTAAGAGAAGCCTAACTAGAAACAAGCAAGAAACATCAAGAAAGAGTACACGGGAAATCTCAGCCCGAAGGTACAAAAAAAACCAATTAATATCCCAAAATGCACTCCCTATAGGGATGACTAGCCAAAAAAGTATAACCTGGGGCGGTAACGCCTCACCTGGTGTGGGCTCAGAAGGAGGTATGGAGGTAGGTGTCGGCCTTGTCACCTAGAGGAAGAGCTGTTGGGCAGAAGGGGCATCACCACCGTCAAGCCCGGATGAGAGGTAGTAGTAAGGTGCCAGCTGGGGGTGGGTTGGCGCCGGAGAAGCTCCAGCAGAATGGGGATAGCAGTAGGGTGCCAGCCAGGGTAGCAGTAAGACGCCAGCTTGGGTGGAGGGGCGAGTGCAGAGCTTGCGAAAAGTAAAGGCGGCAGTAAGATACACGCTGTCTGGCAGCAGTAGGGTGCCAGCTAAGGGGTTGTGTAGCAGTAGGGTGCCAGCCGATCGCAACTGTGGGAAGTGTCGATGGAAGGCATTCGTCCCTAAGAGACAACAAGGTTGTCGGTATCGTGTTCGTGTCCTACTAGACGGCCTACAGCAGGCCCCAAATAAAGCCGGCTGTTTTAACACGTCTCTCATGTAGTCCCGTGTTCTCGGTGAGATAGTGTCACTGTAGTAGATGGGATACCACCAGCTGAAGCAATGAGTGAGGAAGGAGGGTGGCGAAGTCGACTGTGGCCGGTTGAGGAAACGGAACACAACTTCTCCAGTTTCTTCAGGAGGAGGGATATAAGAATCCATCCTAATCACGTACCGCAAACCGTAATCCCAGCCATCTGCCAAGATGAAGAAAGGGTTGTAGCCAATGGTGCTGATGCTAAGCGAAGCTAGAGCAAAAGCGGGGTAAAGAGGGTTCTGGGCATCGTGAGATGCCAGAGGGGAGGATAGAGTATCCCAGCGGGGTAGACCCCTAGGGAAAGAGATAGAAAGACAGACTCGAAGTCCAAAAGGATGGATAGAGATAGCCTACACCACCCCCAAGGGGAGGGTGCAGACCGAAAAGTGGAGATAGTTTGGTCTGGTGTTGAGTCTATCCCAAATAGGAAATAAATTTCAATCACTGGAGGTATAGCGGAGACGGAGGATGAATCCACTCCAGAGCTATATGTCTGGATTATATAGTGTATCATCTATTTCCAAATAAACCCTCAAATCTCTGACAATGCTTACAAAGGGATTATTTACATGTTAAACAGTCCAAGAAGAGACATAGTACTTCCTTATACTATTTGGTATGGGAAGGCTATGGATGGACTTCAGGGTGAATCACAGCAGCTGGAGCTGGCCAGGTGAATCTAGTTTGAACAGGATATGATCAAAGGTTTCGCCCTAGTAGAAGCAGAAAGACAAGCGCTTTAAGATACAAAGCTGGTAAAGGACTAGGGCAGTATTGACCTATACCTAACATTCATGCATAATCAAAATATTAGAGTACAAATAACGAGAGAGTGCAGGAGAGAGAAAGTCAAGAACAAACTTCCAAAACAAATTGTACACAGGTTCTCGACAATCAAATACGATATGGATGATCAATGGGTAGAGAGGTTTAGTGCATGTAGTCAATCCGAAGAAGGTGTATTTGCCAGAGAAAAGCTCGTAAGACAATAACCACCCAAGTCAAAATTAGTCCCCGAGGTCAAAGGTCAAGACCAATAGGACTATAAACCAAAAGTCTCCAGGATAAATAAACCTTACGTCAAGGGTGGTGGAGCCCCACCAAGAAAATGAAAATGAGAGGAGGAGCCAAGACAGACAAAAAAGAAGTTAAGAGACAGGCCTAAGACAACTGATACGAACTTTCACTAGGCTGATACTGGCATATTGCAACGTGTTATAGACATTTGCAGGGGTGAAAAGAATTGCACATGTTGTAGGAAGAAAAACTCCACTTGTCAAACGTGTTAGGGGGATGCCCATATATTGGCGGCCACAGTCAGTGCAAGACCAATAAGAATGGAAATTGGGTGTCCCAGATCAGCTATTGTGAAGCTTACATCAGAACAGAGAGTCACTACTACCCAGCAACCAGCCCGAACAAATAGGTTCTGGGAACTGGTGGATGACAAAGTACTGACTTATGTCAGTTAACAGGTACTAATGGCGGTGGCATTTGGGTAGTCGGTATCCATGCAGAACTGGAATCAAAACGGGAACCCCCTTTGGATGTGGTGTACTAGGTACTGACCACGATGGGAATTGGGTAGTCTGTGTGCAACTACGGAAGTTGAAACTCAGGATGGTCAAAGCGGCGTGCAGCTAGTCTCTCCTTTCAAGATTGAGGTAAGTAGGCTCCAAGAAAAGGGATCCCACAAGAAACTTGGAAGCTTGAACACAAGGAATCAATACAAATAGATGACGTGACTAGAAGAGAAAATAGTTAACATGCCCATGTGACCCAAGAGCTAATAGTATGAAGTTCCTGGTGTCACTTGGTAGCTGCTCGCTACTTGTGTGCAAGCAAGTTACTATACTGCAAAAGTTGGGACAAAGTAATGCAAGTTCTACCTGATAACAATACTGCCAGGAGGACAACTGACACAGGCTATTCCACCTACTACACGAGTCTGAGTTGTGTGATGCATACGTTCTGTCTTCCCTTCTGGCTGGAGTACAAGGCAAAGATGTACCACTTTGGTATGGAATGCTCGTCAGAGGTAGTTAGACCGATAACCGAAGCCCTACGGAAAAAGATTGTGGAAAAAGGGAACCCAATACCTGGGATGTAAAATGGCTAAAGACCTCTAGACGATCTGCTGTGAGCTTTGGTCTAGCATATCGGGAGAAGGCATCCAGCCTGAAAACTAGTCATGTGTAATTGCGTGTCTGTGAAACCCCACATAGTCTGCAGACCCAGATTGTCTGAGCTAATATGCTACTAGTTTGCCCGATGAGGTCTCTATGGTCGATACTACCTGGGCATTGTAACAAACATCTTGTTACCTGCATCCAACACCCATGATGCCTAAATGAAAGAACTAAGAAAAGCAAATCCACGCTAAGCGTATGGAATTCCATGCCCCAGTACCACAATGATACAACTATCCAGAGGGAATTGCTTACTTCCACAAACATGATAAGTAATACAACATTAAAGTCTTATTAGAGGCGTGATCTAATGTGTTACATAGCAATAAGGACCTAGTTGATGACCTTCACATTCCTATCGTTGAACGCAAAAATGCAGTTGAGATCTTAGGATTTGATGGCTTGTCAGTAGCCTTAGGAGGAAAGTATTACACCCTACCAAGAAAATTGAAAATAGGAAAAAACTGTCACCTTTTTGATGTGTCGCGAGAGGTGGCTAAATCAGGTCATTAGGAAATGATAATTCCTTTTGGTTGGTGGTATTGTGAACACCTAGCATTATACATAGACAATGCAGATAATTGGACTTTCACTGTAAAAGGTTGTGAAAACAGCGTGAAAGAGGATAAAGGAATAGAAGATATGTTCGAATGTGACGACTCAGTCATTTGAGACCACAATGCTTGTCACATCAGAAAGATGTGAAGAATTGATAACACTATGGAACTCAAATTGTTACCCAGTGAATCCAGGTACTAGAAACAATTCTTTAAAGCCAGGACTGTTGAAAAAATAAGCTCAAGACTAACTTTCAATCACGAGATCAAATAGATTCTAGGATCGATACCCACTTGGAGACCAGTATATCCCCTATCTGGAAAAGAACTTAAGGTGTAAAGAGAATACTAGGAGACTATGATCAAGTAGGGAAAGATGACCAGAAGTCAATGCCTGGTAGGAGCACTTATATTATTTGTACCCAAACTAAATAGAAGATTATTTCTCGTTGTGGATTAGTGAAATCTAAATAAGATTACCATCCTCAACAAATATCCCCTTCCATTGATATCCAAACCTCCAAGCTGGGTAGCTGGCGCTATGACCTTTACCATGTTTGACCTTAAATATAGCTAACACTTTATTAGTATTAGGGAAGGAGATGAATGTAGAACAGCCATCGGGATGAGATATGGATACTAAGAATATCAAGTTATGCTATTTGGATTGGTCAATGCCAAAGCAACTTTCCAAGATATGATAAACCTAGTACTTAAAGAATACTTACATGTGGGAGATGTAAGTTACCTTAACAACATCATCATGGATTCCGAGGGTGAAAAGGAACACATTAAAGCTGTCGGAATGGTTTTACAAAGTCTATCAGACGTACAGTTAGCAGTATTGCTAGAGGAATCGACCTTGTATGTCAAAAAGGTAGAATTTTTAGGCTCCATCGTCGCGGTCAATGGAATGTCCATGAGAGCCCACAAAGTGTAGTCCATAACGGTTAGGAAACTATCTTAGTCGGTTAGACATGTGCAAGTCTTCATTGGATTTGCTAATTTTGACTGATGATTTATAAAAAACCTCTTTCCTATTTGCAACCCTATAACTGAGATATTGTAAGGAAATGCAAAAACTTTCAAGTGGAGAGTGGAGTGGAATACGACTTGTGAGGTGCTAAAGCACCAATTCACCACAGGCCCCATACTCTACGACTTTTTGCAGAATGAGAACCGGCAGTAGAAACAGACACTAGCCATTTTGTACACGGTTATGTCGCTTCTCAATACTTTGTAAAAATGCTAAATCCGGTAGCGTTCCATTCACGAAAGTAAAGTTTTCCGCAGGGCAATTGCGAAATCCATGATAAGGAACCTCTCATGATCTTCAATGTATTCAAGGCATGGAGACACTACTCCATCGGATTAGAAAAACCACCTACAGTCTTTACTGACAATGAAAACCTACAATACTTCATCACCTCAAAAGTCTGCCGTGGGCATCTAATTTGATGTGTGCAGAACTTAGTGGAATACAATTTTGTGATTGTATACTGACCCAGCATGAAGGGCAGAGTGCCTAATGCATTGAGCAGACAGCCTCAGTACCTTACCACAGAGGGAGCTACACATCATGAATAGAAAATTTTGAAACTGGAAAGTTTTTTCAGATTGCTAGTAGCCAGGATAGTAGATGAAGGTGAAAACTGAGATGAAGAAAATGATTTGGACTTGGAATCTTGACAAGGTGGAAAGGAACCAGTGATAATGGTTAAGAGATTAAGCAAAATGGCATACTTGTCAACAGATAGCGCAAGACTGGCAGCAGGATATGATCTGTATGCCATAGATGATGACAATGTCTCAAAATATAGACAAGCATTAATTAGGACTAGTACAGCAGTAGGATTGCCTAAAGGAATCTATGAAAGAATTGTTTCAAGAACCAGGCTTATAGTTCAAACTGGAATGTCGACCGGAGCTGGGGTAATCGATGCCGATAACACCAGTAAACTCATAGTCATACTATTTACCCATGAAGATATCGACTGCCAGGTAAGAATCCGCGATTACATTGCCCAACTGGTTGTAGAAAGAATTAATACCACAGACATGATGGAGGTAGATGACTTTGAGGAAACAGAATGCAGGACTACAGGATTCAGAAGCTCCTATATCACGACAAGATCCGGGATCGTCATAAAATAGGAACCTAGTATACGTTACCTACAGGTAACGGCAAAAGATAATGAATATTGGTACAACATATCAGAAGGACTGAAAATAGTTCCAAGGTTTAATGCCATTATGAGACAAAAGGGTATGTAGCAGTTCAATCCGGAATTCATATGTGACATACAGGCAGCAAATGAGACAGACACAGCTTGAAGGCCTCAGAGGGAAGAACTGATTAAGCGACAAGATGCAGGAAAGAGTTTCCCCAAGGATTGGACCTTGACCAACAACCTACTATACTATAAGCAAAGATGGTTTGGACTAGATAGTCAGGTACTATACACCAAGATGGCAGAGGGATGTCACGATATAAAAGTGGCGGGACATTTCGGACCAATAAAAGCCTTGGAACTTATTATGGGAGATATCTGCTGGAAAGGACTTGCCGAATGGGTTAACAACTATGTACGATCCATGATGAATGACAACATAACAAATTACCTAGACACGCTAAGTATGGATTATTGCAACTACTGCAATTACCCTATGCAGCATGGATATCCAACACTGTGGACTTTATTATACAATTACTAGAGTCTCAAGGATACACTCAGATAATACAGGGAGTTGATTGTTTCACAAAGAGGGCATACTTTACCACACTACAAATATCAGGTACCACTAAAGAGGTTTGCCATGTATTCCTGAAAGAACTCTGGAGTCCACACAGCCTGCCAACCAAAATCATCACGGATATGGACTCCAAGTTCGCTGGACAATTCTGGGAATACCTTTGCATAGCACTGGAAATTAAGCAAAGAATGTCAACAACATACCACCCTCAAACTGATGGACAAACAGAATGTACCAACTCAGTACTGGAAGGATACCTTCCAAATTTTATCAACTGTGATCAGGATGATTTGTATCTGCTATTACCATTAGCTGAGCATGCCTATAACAATTCCGCTACCAATGCACATGGGATCTCACCATTTTCTATAAAGTAGGGATTCTATCCACACACCAAGTGGATCAAGGAGGGTACAGCTCAATATCCTGGAGCAACACTATATGTGAACCGGATTCAGGCGATACATGAACAAGGGACAAGGTCACTAGAAAAGACAAGGGAAGGAAGGTGGAAATAAAAGCAGTGAAAAGCGTGACAATAGCTGGGCTTCAAGATTGCGGACAAAGTAATATTATATGGCAAAAACATTTGTACCTAACGAAAACCAAAGAAGCCAAGCCTGCAAGTTTATTATCCCTTCTAAATCTTGCACAGATGAGAGGTATGAGTATTCAAACTTAACATATCCAATCGATTGAACATTCATTCAGTATTGCGCGTCACTTATTGAAACCCTATCGCATATCAGTTACTGGCAATCACCGGGAACCCCATAGAGAACCTATGGATATCAACAGTAATGTATAATTGGAGCTTGAAAAAATAGTAGGAACTGAGTTACATTCTTGCAGGAAATGTGTACGTGAACACTATCAGAAAAAACAAGAACTGTTGGACTGCATCAAATGGCAAGAGGGTTCAGTAAATGAGAACAAATAGAAGCCAGTCACTGGTAAGGGACATGCAGAAGAAGTTGTGAAAAGTTTTCATAATGAAAATCCAGACATGCCAGAAAGGGTGGAAGTAAGATAGTTAGGAAAAGGGTTTCCTAGCATGGCCAAGTAAATGTGGAAAGTTTTTTACCCTGGCTACCCTGAGTCTTAAAATGTATTTAGAAATATTATAAAAGGTTATAAAGGTATGCAAGGTGAAGCCTGATATGTTGGAGCTCATGTTAGGCATCTGGAAATCTGAGACAAAAGGTACACAGACCTAACAGTAAGCTAACTGCATACAGACCGTCGATTTGCCGACGCCAAACACCCCACTCTGGCCTCCTGTGGTAGACAGCATATCTGAGCGAGATTTCAACACTTGCATCCCATAACTAAAGTGTCATATCTGGTAAGGCCCCTTCGTCATACAATCTATATCGCTACCACCTGTCTGACCACCTGCTGTTCGTAGGATCTCTGAGAGAAGACCTTTGGCGACATTGGTGTAGTGGAATGGAAGAGGCCTGTCAGAGTCACAATGAGATAATAGGTTTCAATATTAGACTTCCCAGACTATGAGCCAAAGGTGACGGGATGCTTTAGTGAAATACTGCAAGGGGTTATCCCGATGGTAAAGACTATTAAGGACATACTGAATTCACCCATACCCTTCGGAGATCAGCTGCAAGTTGGTTGGTGCTAGGAATATGACCCTTCTGCAGAGGTAGGCAGACCAAGAGAAAGGACACTCAGATAGCAATACTGGGATACGTCGAAGACACCCAAAATGCCATCATGTAGGGCTAGGACTAGCAAGTGGCACTAGGTGGCCTGCGATGAAACTGATCACTTTGTGACCAAAGAGACTACGGGAATGATAGTCAACAAGTCTAAAGTGGTAAAATAGTCTATGCGGATAACTAAGTTGAAGGCTGCTGTTTTGTATAATATTTAGCACAGTTATCTCTTGGCAGGAGTATGATTCCATAACAGTGAAAGGGTGTCCGAACTTTCTATGTCAAACGGTGCTTGTACTTACTAGATTCTAGACCTTTACTTATTAAAACTAGGGTGGTACTTGGGAGGACTAGTAGTTAGAAGTAGTCTGTGAACACTCAGAGGTGGAATACAAATATCCAACTGCCTCCCGAGCTTCACTGATATTATTAGGCAATGGTGAAGAGATCTTGTTTATATAATCTCATTTACACTTTAATCCAAACCTTTACCTACTTTGTCATGATGAGCGTTCTTTGACAGATTTTCCGATCCAATATTTGGCCTCCTTCCTTCAGTTATACTGTAGTTTGATGTCCAACTAACAGAGGGGCTGCAAAAACGTAATCAAAGTGTAAGCTGCAGATGGAGTTTGAAGTGAACTCGTAGCTCATGTCCTGAGCTATGGTAACCGGAGAACTATCAAGATACTATTAGGCAGACACCACACTCTCGTATAACTGAGAGATATAGGCCCCAATCATTGATCGTAGAATCTGTCGCAAAAGGCTAGTCTCAATAAATAGGCATAGCAAACATTTATTACGCCAATATAGTTTCTATTAATAAGATTTCCTCTCCATTGCTTAATGATGTCTGTAAAGCTTGGGAAGCACTGTGATATTTATGACCCACATCTGAGTGTTCACAGACTAATTCTATCTAGTATACCTCACCAGTACTATCCTGGGTTTAATATGCAAGCATCCAAAATCTTATAACTGCAAGCATTATTTGAACCTGAAACTTCTCACACCCTTTCATCGTTGCTAAATAGTATTCCTCTACTGAGATGACTGTGCTATTTGTTATACCAAATAGTGGAACTCAACATAGTTGCCCACAGAGACTATTATATTACTTTAGTCTTATTGACTATTATGTCTGTAGTCTCTACAGTCATGTAGTGATCAGTTTCATGCCAGGCTAGCTAGGGCTAATTGCAAGTCTAAGCCTGGCGTGTCAACCTCTTAAAGGTCTTCAACTTATCTAGGTCTTTCTTTCTGAGTGTTCTTCCCCTTGGTCCAGCTGCCTCTATGTTGGAGTCTCCTTACTAAGACCAACTAACTTACCACTGATTTCAGAAGGGTCTGGATCAATTCAGTATGACTTTAGCAGCTGCAGCCACTGTGATATCCTCTTCGAGTCTATTGCCCAAAATGTCCAATCACCTTCGGTCTATAATGAGGAACTCAAAGTTCGAAGCCTACTATCTCAATGTGCCTGCAACCTGCCTCTTCTATCCTCTGTCTCACATGTCATCCCTGGTCCCATCAGATATGATCTGAGAACTGCATGCAGTCTAACCGACATCTAAGACATCTATTGTGTTATGAAAAGAGCTTTATTGGATTAAAACTTTCAACTATTTGTTTCATAAGTTCATTTCTTCATAAATAGCTTGTATTTCTCGCGCTAGTAATGTTTCTTGTTTACCAATGGATGTTACGATCACTAACCGGTGTCAGTTCTCAGTAATGGGTAGATGATACTTGTCTTATTTTCTCATGACGATAGTTCTTAAGCCTATGCCTATGACAAGGTGGGAGAGACTATTGTGTCTTTGATCCTTATCGCCTATTGTACTCTTTGTTCAACTCGACACTTATAGTAGAGTCCTTCTCTCATAAGTAGGTATTTGTAAAGAGCATAAAGGTTTTATATACACAAAAGCGTAAAGTAATAAGTAAGGAAATAACTTAGAACGAAGCGTGAAAAGCCTATCTACTACGGCCTTTCTTTTTTTTCTCTTTTTTTTCTTTTTTTTCTTTTTTTACTTTTTCTACTTTTTTTTTTATCAACAATTTTATCCTGTGTTTAAGGTACACCGTCCGCATGCAGTACAAGCTATGGCAGACACAAAACATCCACCCTTATGCCAGCCCGAAACTGCCAGAAGAAAGACCGTCACGAAGCCCATCAACACCAGAAACCAGGTGCCTAGCCCTCAGGCCCCATGACTTGAACACGGAAGGGTCTCGCCTAGAGCTGCTGACTCCAATACCCCGCGCAGTCGAAAAAGCTCCCCCACCCTGCCACTTGTAGTATACACAAATGGGAATATCTGTAACAGACAGCCCCCCAAATCCTGCAGAACAAAAAAACCCCACTTCCCGACAGTGGTCCATCCCTCTAACAAGAGCCACTCTAAGCGATCTTAACCTGGCCGAACAGTGCCACGTATAACAAAATACGTCTATGGCAAAAGGATATACCCGACAAAGTGGGAGGGAAAACAAAAAGAGAAAAGCCCGGGCTGAGGAAAACAAAACCCGTGGCAGGGAACATGGACTAGTGCCATCCAGACCGGAAAGCCTGGTGAAGACACCTGAAGGGCGTCGAGGTTAGGCGGTATAGTAGTAGGGTGCAAGCCGAGCAAGGGTGTAGCAGTAGGGTGCAAGCGGATCCAACCATCCGGGCAGGGCGGAAACTGAACGCGACCGTATCAACTTTCCGTAAATGTGTTCGTGTCCTCCTAGGCGGTCCCCACAAGTAGAAGGCAAGTGTTTTACTGCCACTCTCATGTAGTCCCTTGTTCTACAAGAGATAGCGTCACTTAGTGGATGGATACCACTGCTTGAGCCAACTGTGGAGAGGAGCGAGATCGACCCTGAGGCCTGTTGGAGAGTTCTCGTGTACCGCAAATCATGTTCCCAGGCATGTGAAGCATGGGAGGCGAATGGTCACCGACACTCTGGATGGGCCTCGCTAAGCGAGTAGAGGGACAGAGACGGGCAGCACGAAAGGCATACCAGAACCCAAAGGAAGGAAAGCCTCAATGCGTAACCAAGTGAAAGAGGGCAGTAGGAGGGGGTGGATGGCCATCACTCCTAGTCCGAAGCCATCCTAGGAGGAGTGGGGGAAGTGGATAGTTCGTGAGATCCCAAGCATTGAGGTTGATTTCCAGCACGAGGAAAATAGAGGAGACAGAGGATGCCTATCTACTTCGGCCTTTTTTTTTTTTTTTCACTTTTTTTTTTTTTTTTTTTTCATTTTATATTCATTGTTTACGGTACAAGAACTTGCATGCAGCGCTAGCTATCCCATAAACAAAACAGCAATCTCAATTGGGCAAACACAAAAGAAAAAGCTCGCAACACAATATAAAACCCTCCTAACAGTGTCCAATAGCCACCACAAAATCCCTAGAGAACCAAAACGAATAAATACAAAAGTCATAATGTAAACTAAACCCAGCCAGAGACCCAAAATGCAGGAAGCGTCTGGTGAGTCAAATCACAAGGTGGGCATCGCATCTCAGGCCCTGAAGCCATGAATCAGAAGCCGTGTGTTGCGGGGAGTGGTCTCTGACGGGAGGTCCCAGTCTGTGGGCAGCATGCCAGGGGGAAAGTCGGTGGCGGTCACATTGCGGTATCTTGCCAAGAGGCGGAGGGAGTCTGTGTTAGTTCAAAGTGGGCTGTTTCTGCCGACGTGTGGGAGCCCATGGAGGTGGCGCTCATGAGGTTCCTTGTGAGACTCACAGTGTGGGATGGCATGAGCGAAATTCACCTCATCCTCATTACAGTAAGGGCAGAGGGGGGAGGGGTCGTCGGTGAACCAGGAGGAGGGGGCAGCGAGGTAACTCCTGCCCGCGCACATTTGGTGGATCCTACCTGCGATAAACCTTCTCAAGCCCATAAAGGGGTGAGGTTTGAGGGACATGGTGAAGGGGTAGTAGGAGGGGAGGGGGAATTAGGTGGCCCAATGCCTGGCGAGAGCATTTCTTAGTCGCAACTTGATTGACTGATAGGACAGGACCCCCTCTCTTAAGGAAAGCTGTTCAGGAGGAAGAACGGCAGGTGAGGCCCCAGGAATAGGGCCTAAGGCATCGATAAACTGAAGGGTCCAGTGAGCAATAGCGTTGGGTGGGTGGTGCTTGCGTATGGGAGGGCAGGGGGATGCTAATTTCCAGAGGAGCGGGGCCTGAACAGATGTCAGGCCGCGAGTGAAGTGGCGGTGGTCTTCCGGAGCGCAAAAAGGAGAGGAGGTGGGAATGGACAGGTGGAGTCTGACACTCGCCAGGTTGGCTTCGAGGGGAGAGGCACGCCAGGTGGACAGCAGCGCGCCTTTGGCGGTGGAGAACTAAAAGTGGAAGGGGGGGGAGAGCCAATTCACATGCCAGGATGCCTACTGGGGTTGATCAAAAGGTTGTTGTCACCCACCTGTGGACAGTTCTCCAAAAGACAGACATCCTGTCCAGAAGGGTGAGGCTTGCGGAGAAGAGGTCCGCCCCAAAGAGGAGGATCGGGGAGATGAGGGAGGCCACCAGACGATGGCGGAGAAAAGGGGGGAGACCCTTACTGGGCCTGGACTGTCTTTTGATCTTTGTAAATGCCCCCAGAGCCAGGGCGAGTCTCCTGATAAACTGTGAGGTGGTGCCCTTAGTGCATGATGTGGATGAGGATTCGAACCAGTACCAGAGCCACCGTATCAGTTTGGAGGAATGAAACAGGTGTCCGTCCAACCGGACCGGGATTGATCGGGCAGAGACCTTCTGCGCGGGGGTCGTCCAATGCATGAGCTCTGTCTTCGGGGTCGAGGAGGATGCTCCCAGCCTAGCAGCCACTGCCTGGAGTATCCAGGTCGTGCCTTGCAGCTGCTGGACATTCCGGCGGTACAGGCCGGAGGCGACTGTGACCGCGAAGTTATCCACATAAGAGAGGATAAGGCCCGGAGGGACCGAGAAGTGAAGGGATGACACGTGAATGACGAACAGATAGGGGGAGATCGGGGAGCCCTGGGGCGTGCCGACCGAGACCGGAGAGAAGACTGGGGGGGCACCTTGGAAGCCCAGGTGGCAGGTGCGGCCGCGGAGGAAGGACTTCATCTGCAAGACCATGTAACGGTTGACTGCTGTAGTGGCAAGCATTTCACAAAGTAACGGGGCGTAGAGATCGTCGAAACCACCCTTGATGTCAAGGAAACGTGTCAAGACCTTGAGCTTATGGCGTATAAAGAACTGAACCTCATGAGCGAGGGTCGCAGCCACGTCAAAGGTACTCAGACCAGGGAGGGAGCCAGTTTGGTGGGGGGACAGGAGGCCCAGGAAGTGGGCGAGAGCAGAGAGGTGGGTCACCATGATCTTTTCCAAGATCTTGGAGACTGTCTCCAACAGGATGATGCTACGGAATAAGGCTGGCATGTCCTAGGAGGGCTTTGCTGGCTTGTTAAGTACAATGCCGTGGGCCATCTTCAGGGGGGCAGGGTGGTGTCAGTACTGGATGAGGGGGCCGAGGATGGATGGCAGGATGTTGGGGTTCGAAGAGTGGACCGTTTTTCAGACAGAGTAGGGGATCTGGTCTGGGCTGGGGGTGGAGGATGAGGAGGCATTCCGGAGGGCCGCTGTAATTTCCTGCGCCGGCAGCGGTGGAACGTCCCTGAACTCTCGTAAGATGGGTGCTCGGTGTGAGGACTGTCTTTCTGGAAAGAAGTGGGAGAGAAGCGCTTTGTTAATGCTCATAGGGCTGTCAGCCCCAGGTATCTGTGGGAACCTGTATGGGGGTCTGCTGAAGTCATAGCACTTTGCAGTCCAGGGCGTCTGTGGGGTGGTGGTTTTGAGGAAATTATTCCAGTATTCGGTCTTGGCCTTCTTTATGGCCTTGCAGTATAAAAGGTGTGCCTCCATGCACTGCTTTTTGGACAAGGGGAGGGCGTCGCGATGCGATGATGGTAACATTGAGTGAAAGACAGCTCTCTGCGCTATAAGGTTTAGGGTCCACCAGGGCTTGGACCTGTGGGAGGGCCTCTGGTACAGGGTATGGAGCTTGAGGATAGCCCTCTGTCTGCCAAGGGAAGTGTCAAACCCGGCAGAGAAGGAGTAGTGCATCTGGAGGGAGGGTGGGGGGTCGATCTTCATGGCTTTGATCTCTGCCTCAAGATAGGTCAATTACTGAGGGGCGGAGCGCAGGGTTGAAGGGGAAGTGGGTGAGGGTACCCGGGGTGTTTAAAAGGGAAAAACCCTCATTGGCGGCCCTCTTGAAGAAGGGTGTGGAAGCGCTGAGGTCTGAGATCAAGAAGAGGCGGGCAGGGTCAGCCGAGGGGTGATGAATATTACAATCCCAGGGACTAGGTTAGGTGTAGCAGTGTGGGGGAGAGCAGCCTCAGGAGGGACAGTTCGGCGGAAGGGTGAGCCATCCCAGGTGCTGCAGAGGTTCACAATCCTGAACTTAGTAAAAAAGGAGTCGAAGAATCCAACAGATAAGTGGAAGTCAACCGCAATCCAGTCCCTCGCCTCCAAGAAGACTGAGAGGACTGAGAATTGCTGAGTAGAGGAAAGATGAAGGTAACAGGCCATTTGGGCTTGTCCCCATTGGCGCAGGGGGGCGAAAAAGGGTTTGAAACCAGTGAATGACGGCGGTCTGTTTCCGTGGAGGGGGGGGGTCTTGCAGGGCAACTAGGGTAGGGGGGAAATCCAAAAGAGAAAATGAATTGAAAAGAGAAAGAAACACATCCTAGCTTCCCAAGCAGTTGTGTTGTAGAACGGATATGGGGTTATGGGAGCCTGCCGCCAGCGCGGAACTCGCAGGAGAGGTATGACTAGCTATTACATGCCTTCTGGCAGCTCAGGCTAGGGGAGAGGAGTGGGAGATTCCTCCTATGTGGGATACGGCAGGGTACCTCCTGGGGACTTTAGGGCAGGAACGGGGGGATGTATTGGGGGGGCATCACCACGCCTAGGACGGGTGTCTCAAGAGCGAAGTGGGGCAAAAGGGATCGTGTACTAGTTGAAGGACCCTCACTGCAGTCATTCGTCGCGTCTATAGCTTCTTTGTTCTCAGGAATAGGGGACTCCCCATGGGCAGGAGGGGTGGGAGGTCTCGATGGGCATTCTCTAGCGAAAGCCGGGTGTTAGTCTTTGCAGACCACACACATCGGGGGGGAGGTTGGACCGCAGTCAACCACAGCTGTGAGGATACCGCCCTTAGGGCAGGTGTGGTTCTGGCATCTGTGCACCTGCTTTCGGTGGGCGAGGGCGCAGAATGGGCAAATTGGGTGGTCAATCTTGTTTCGAGCCGAATGGTGTCTGTATTCCCAGGAGTTACAGTATTGAGTGAGGCTATTAGTCGTGTATGCTATCTCGTCCTTACATCGAGAGGAGAGAAGGTAAGTGTTACTAAGCATTGCTGCCTCATTTTCAGGCGCAATAGTCACAACAACGGAGGTCGCTTTCCTGAGGATTCTAGAGGGACGGTCGGGATTTAGGTAGCGTGCGGAGAGGATCTGGACGTTCTTAATGTTCAGGATGGTATTGCTAAGGGACTGCAGGAGGGCGTTGTTGTCCTGGGGAAGATACGCGACATGGAGGGAGTGTATCACCAGCTGGACCTTATTGGGGGCAGGGCGGAAGGGGAGCCACAGGTGGTCTCCAGTCGGAAAGGACTGGTTCAGCTTGGCCGCGAAGGCGTCGTAGTAGGGGGCGTATGCGGTAGAGGGAACAAATGGCAGGAGGGCAACAAGCGTCAGTGCCCCTCTGTTGTTGACCCAGGCAGAGAAGGACAGGGGTAGAGTGCCGCCTGGTTTGCAGATGACAGAGGCGGCAATGTTGGCGAAAGAGGCAGCTAGATGGTCGGACTGCGAGTGTGAGAAGGGGGAAGACCTTGGGGCGAAGAACCATCTCTCAGCGGCTGGGAAGCTCCAGGGCCCTTTTGAGGGGGCCCCAGGTGCTAGACCAGATGCAACCTGGGCAGCCAAGGTGGCATCCTTTGCTTTGTTTGGTTTTCCTTTCTTTTTTCCTGCAGCTGTAGCAGCCTGAGCATAGGAGGGGGCACCAGACTGAGTCACAGTGCACGGGACAGGGTGGAACTCTGTGAGGGGAGGGTACTTCTCCTCCCTGTATGTTTGGGCCTCCCAGGAGCGAGGGAATTTTGCCACGTATGCGGCTGGGTCGCCGTACCATTTCTAGTCTTTCGCACTGTAACAGGAGATGTTTGTGTCGCCCCTACCCTCTTGAAGGAGGGTAAGCTCACCAGCAAGGGTCGCAGTAGGGGGGGACGTGGCGGGCTCTTTACCCTTTCAGGAAGGAGCTAGCTAAGCTGTGTGGGTGGTAGGCACTGCAGGCGTTGGGTGTTGGGGTAGGCGTTCCTGGTGGCATGTTGGTTGAGACAGGGGGGTGGTCAGCCGGGACGCAAGGTCTGTAACCAACAGCCGGAGGGCGGAGAGCGATGCTGCTGTGGTGTCGGTCTGACTCGGGGGGGGGAGGGGGGCACTGGGATATGTCCCGACAGGGGTAGAGCTTGTCGACATTTCCTGACATGTGGGCAACGTCGAGGGCCAGTTCATCGATTTGAGTGGAGATAGACCTCGATGCTAGAAGTGAGGTGACAAGGAGGGGAAGGATGACAGCCTCCCCAGGGAAGAGATCATCAAGCTCCGTGGAACCTATAGGCAGAAAGAGTTGGTTGGAAATTCCTGCGTCTATCGAGAAGCTTTCGAGGAGCTCCAGGAGGAGGGGAACAGGAGGACACACCCCTGATACAGAGGAGTGTTTGGAGGAGGGGAGGGGAACTGAGACCGTCCCCAGTCGTGACAGGGAGGCTTCAGCCAGATGGTCTTTAGGATAGCACAATCGTAGGGGCACACCGGATGCTGATGGTGTTGAAGGTGAGGAAGAAGTTTAGGGGGGGGAAAATAGAGGAGACAGAGGATGCCTATCTACTTCTGCCCTAATGGCCTCCTTATATAGTTGCCCTTCACGCTCTTGTAACTCACCCTTCGTGTCACACGCCACCTCTGACTCACAACTGTGAGTCATACTAAAACATCATAAACTAGTCATATGACTAATGTCGTCACATGGATAAAACCCATAATCTGTAATGAGGTCATCTGCGAAACGTAACATACCTATGACTCATAACTATGAGTCATGTGAAAACCTCTTCGTTGCTAAGCCACATTCGTGACTTTGGCTCCTGCCTCCCTAAGTTCCAGTCTCTTCGAGCTTAGAATCTCTCATCGTGGAGGCGATCTGCGAATCTCCAAAACTGTTTAGAATGGTTGGTTACTTCACAGCCGAGTCCTCGCACTTCATCGATAATAGCTCTTTGCTGGTGCATTTCCTTCAATAATGCTTCGCCTGATTGCGCTATCTTGTCATTGTAGGAGGCACGGACTATGTCCTTCCCACTTCTTGCTCAGTCCCTCGTCTGCTGATATGTCCTTTCCTGGTTTTCCAGGCACGCGGTTGTTCCTTGATGGCACTTCGTTTCCTGCTCGTGCTGGTCGTTGTCTCGCCGTAATTGTTCGCTTGTGCCGTGTAGTTCCTCCGGGGACAAAACGGTTTTTGTATCCCCCTCCTCCCTAGCCACTGTCCTGGGAACCTTTTGGGCTGCTTGTTTGGATTCCTGTTCTTGTCTGCGGTGATAGGAATAGTACCTATGCATGCAGTTCTGCTAGGAGATCATGGGGTTTGAGGGGGCGGTTGGTGGAGGTTGAGGTTTTGTTGCCCACTCGGCCTCTGTGGTCTTCTCCTTTTCCTCCTTCTTGACTCTGACTTCTTCTGCAGCTGCAGCCCACTTGGCCACATCAGATGGAGGGCTCGTAGGGCTACCTACCAGCTCAAAAACATGTGGAGCTTCATCGACACTTAGTTGATGGCTTCTGCGGGTAGCATTGGTGGAAGATGATGCTCGCATCTCCAGCGTTTACAAGGTCGTTAGCTGGGTAGCACTCTTGATCATGTTCAGGGGAGTAACTGGTACACTTTGGACAGCACTAAAGGTTACCGAAGTATAAGCGGGAGTCAATTATTTCGTCAAGTTTATATTCGGGTTCTCTTTCTAGTTCGATAGGCAGGGGAGGTGTGATTGCCTGTGTGGGAAGCTTGTTGTGCTGATAGAGTTCCAAAAGCGAGATGTAGAATGTATTGTATATCTTCATGGATGGGAGAAGGTCGAGTTTATATACTCGTTTCCGGATCCTTTCCAATATCTCCAATGGTCCCATGTTCTTGTAATCCAATTTCTGGGATGGTGGTGTTGTTCACATGTTTCTTGGTAGTAACTATACACTGTCTCCTTGTTATAGGTATGGATTGGGCTTTCTGCATAAATCGTAATTTTCTTGCCATCGTAATAGTGCTGCCGTCATTTCTGCTGGCAGGGTGTCGTGTAATTGACTCATATCTTCTTTTTCCATCATCAGTCCTTGGGTCACATAGGCTATAGTTGGATACTCTTGGTTGAGACTGTAGTTTTCATAAAAGGGTGTTGTCTTAGTCGTTTCTGGCTTTCCGTTGATGTATACAAATTCCGCTATCGGTAGTAACTCACTCCACGTGTCCTGCTGATAATTAATATAGGCTGGTAGTTATTATTCCAATATGCTATTCATTCGTTCCGTCCGTCCATCCATCTCTAGGTAGAAGGCCATAGAAAGTTTCCTTTTGATCCCTAGTTCTTTCGTGATCTGCTTCCATATTCCTGACATGAATATGGATCCTCGATCGGTGATGATGTCTTTTGGTTGTCCCAGTAGTCGTAAGATTTCTTTGCTAAATGCTGTTGCGAACTGCTGTACTGTCATATTCATTTGTGTTAGTCTGAAATGTCTCATTTTGGTCAGGCGATCCACCACGACCATGATGGAGTCATATCCATTGGCCTTAGATATATCAGTTATGAAATCCATTGACATGGATGCTCTTTGTTTTTCTGGTATTTCGTTAGGTTTTAATAGCCCATATGGTGCATGTCATACCACCTTCCTTCGCAGACATATGTCGCAGTTTTTGACATATCGTTTGACTGACTCCCTCTATCCCAGCCAGTAATATTTATGCGTGATCAGCTTCATTGTTTTAGCCATCCCTCTGTGTCCTACCGGTTTCTCGTCGAGGTGTTTCTTGATAAGGTTTGTCCTTATCTTTTCATCTTCGGGCATCTATATCTTTCTGTCATACCAAAGATAGTGGTCTTTCTATGCGTATAGGCCTAAGGCCACCCCTATTCTTTCTTTGACCCCCTTCTCCAGGCTCATCTTTTTTGCACAGAACTCCTTTTCTTCTTTAACCGGTCATTGCAGTTCTTCCTCTTATGCGGCCTGGATTTCTGTCGATTCTATGACTTATTATTATTCTTTTGGAAGTAATATTCGATTTTTCTGTTTGATCCTTACGTCTTCCTTGTCTTGTGGTTTATCGCTTGATATCCTTGTTAAGGCGTCCGGATTTCCTCCTTATTTTCCTTGTTGGTATTCGTTTTTGAAGTTGTATTTGCTCAGGCTCTCCATCCATCGAATTTGTCTGTTGTTAAGCTCCTTTGTCATCATGAAGGGAGCCAAATTCTTGTGGTCTGTTAGAACTCTGACCTGGTGATCATGATTCTGTATATATCGTCTCTATTCCTTAACTGCTTGAACTATTGCTAATAGCTCTTGGTTGGTGGTATCGTAGTTGCATTCAGCCAGTGTCATTGTCTTGGATTGATAGCACAATGGCTGCCATTTTGAGTCTTTGCATTTCTGGGATAGCATCTCAGAGTAGACATATTTCGACGCCTCAGTTTCGATAGTCGTTTCCCTCCTAGGGTTGAAGTGTGTCAGTATTGGTGCCTTCGTGAGTTTTGTCCGAATATCCCCTTAAGCATTCTGCTCTGTTTCTCCCCACTCCCACTTGACATCTATCTTGGTTTGGTTATAGAGGGGTTTGGCCATTCGGCTAAACCCTTCTATTAACCTTCGATAATAGTGGCAGAATCCCTTAAAGCCTAGGATATCTGTTTTGTTGTTTAGCTTTACCCAGTCCCATATGGCCGCTGTTTTGACTGGATCCATTTGAACTCCAGTTCCGCTGATGATGAATCTTAGGTACTCCGTTTCCGTCTCCTGGAATTCGCATTTGGATGGTTTGATCTTGATCACCGACTTCTGAATTTCGTTCCTGATTCTGCTGACATCCTTTCAGTGTTGTTCAAGGTTTTCCGAACATATGAGTACATCATCTAGGTAGACTAGGCAACATATATCCTGGAATTTGCTCTGTACCTAGTTGATCCATTGTTGGAATAATGCTAGTGTATTGGTTAGGCCAAATGGCATGACCAAGTATTCGTACATTCCGTATCTTGTTGCGAAGGTCATCTTCCATTCATCTTCTTCCTTTATCCGTATGTTGTGATAGGTGTCCTTGATATCCAGTTTGGAGAAGTATTTTGCCGTCCTTAGTCGGTCCAGTTCTTCACCAATCATTGGTAATGTGTATCGGTTTTTCTTTTTTACCGAGTTCAGGGCTTGGTAATCTACACATAGTCCTACTTTTCTGTCTTTCTTTTTAACAAGCAGGATTGGTGATCCTGCTAATGCCAATGAGTGTTGCATCTATCCTCTCTGCATATTCTGTTAAATATATCTTTGTAATTCCTATAACTCCTGTTCCCCATGGGTAAAGGTGTTGATATGGAATCTTCTTCTTTGTTTTCGTTTTGTCATCGTTTTCGATGTGTATTTGTGGTACACTCCGGGTCTATTTGGTGGTGGTCGATTGGTTGTCTTTTCTTGTAATAGATTCGTGAATCGCTGCTATTTGTGTAGTATTATATCGCACTAATCCTTCCCTTATCCTTGTTGATTATGTCTTATCACTAGCTCTCTGCTGATCTTGATCTGTGCCAATTACAGCTGCTCTTCTCGTGGATTCTATTTGAGGATCTCTGTAACGTCTCTTTTCTTGTAATATCTGCTAAATGCAGGGGCCGATATTTCTCAATTCTGGGCCGTTTCCTCTTTCTTGTTGTTTGAGCTATCCAGGCTACCGCAGCCCTTAGTTTCTCTTTTGGCGTCTTGAAGTTCTTGTACTTAACGCAGCTCTTCCGTATTAATCTGCTCGATGATCAACTGTACGATCCGTTCTACTTGTCGGAACTCTTGGTTGATATCTCCCAGGTTGGCCAGAACCACCTTGATCTCTCCAGTATAGTCAGCATCGATGATCCCCCCATTGGCAATCAGTCATTTATTGACTACCAGTTCACTGCCTGGTGCTATCTGTCCACAGGTACCTGGACGTAATCCTCTCCCTATTCTGTTTCATATCATCTCTTGACCCGGTACTTGGATCATCTTATCTTGGTTAGCATATAACTCATGCCCTTCCGCTTATCTGGAGCGCTTGGTTGGTCCCTGCACCTTCTCATGCGACTTCTTGAATCTACTTCTCCGATCAGGTTCTTCTCTCATTTGGTCGAATTATGCCTTCAGGTTCGCCTCTTGTGCTTCTCTTTCTGGTGTCGTATACACCATGACGGAACTGTTAAGACATTGTATTGTGCATCGTTCTCTAGGGAATGGAATCTTGTTGTTGTCCCAGTCAATCATGGGGTTATATTGTAGAAACCATGGCATCTCTAGGACAAGCTCATGGTTCTTCAGGTTCGCTTCCTGGAAGGTTGCCTACTCCCTATGGCTGCCTATCGCCATAGGTACTTGCACTGTATGGGTTATCAGTCCCATAGTGCTGGGTTTTCCGTCCGCTAAATAAACTTGTCTCTTCTTTCGTGTCGGCATCAGTGGGTAGTTGTATTTGTCGCAGATTTCCTTGTCGATGAAATCCTCGGTTGCCACGAGTTGAGCCTTGCATGTATTGTACTGCCTTTCTTTTTCGTATCGTATAATTTCGCCTTAATCATAATATGATCTCCTTCTTCTTCTAGTACTATGGTGTAATAGTTTGCTATGGTGATTCTTTTCATTCCATTCCTGTCCGTCCTCCATTTTCACACAGTTTTCCTTCCCTTCTCATCTCCCCCACCATCTCTTACTGGAGACTGTCCTCTTTCTTCGGTTGGTCCTGCTCCGTGGTCATCTCCCTCCAGTTGGTTCTCTTTTATTCTCTGATCCAGTTATTGCCTTGGACAGTTGTCATTTGTTTTTGCCCGTTGTCTGGCCTGTTTCGACATTCCCGGATTCAATGTCCCTTTCATCCACATCTCAGCCACAGATTCTGATCTCTTCATTTTTTGTACTCTTTGTTGGATAGGTTGAGCGAATGTCTTGTCTGAGCCTTGTTCATTTCCACTTCTTAATCAACAGTGGATTTGAAACCTTCTTCGCAGGGTTGCGATATTGGTCTGAAGGTTCCATCCATGTTGCATGGGATGGAATTCTTCTTTGTTTTCTACTGCTTTTCCCTCATTAGGTTTTTCAGAATTGCCAGTCAAGTTTCCTTCTTGATGGCCCATGTGGCCAATTCTTCAATGGTATTGGTCGCGGAGTCGAAATGTACGAATTCCTTCTGTAGTCTTTCCCATATACCCCCGTATAGGTATTGTGATGCTATTGCATCGTCTAGTAGCGCGTCAGTCTGGTGGAGTCGGAATTGGTTCCAGTATTGGATCATCGAGTGGGACCGGTGCTTCATGTTCATTATGTGGATCCTAGCTGCACTCCTGGGGTCTACTTCTCTAAACCACTGTTTGATTGCTTCCTTGAACTCTTTTCAGCTTCTCTGTCTTGTTGGTTTGTTGCCTTCTGTGTATGGCATAAGCCATTTGCTTGTGTCTCTTCGTAGGAGACGTTAAACATAAACGATCTTTTCTGCATCCTGTCCTTCTTGCCACCCGATGGCGCGAAAGTAAATTGTTAATTCAGCTATCCAGTTCCGGAGCTGGTATCTGTTTCCTGCGTATGTCTCTGGTTGTTTGACCTTTGGTCAATGTTGTCCCAACAGTCGCAGGATTAGTTCCATCTACTCGCAACTCGGCCCTGGCACTGCGCCTGTTGCAAGGCCAGGGCCTTCTTCTTCGCTTAGTCCTGGTCCCTGCATTCTCTTGTCTTCTTCTTCAGGCTTGACTCCAGATATGTTGATTGTTCTTCCGGTTTGATCAGGCTTGGAGTTTGTCCGAGTTGCAAAACCATTTGTCGTAACTCATCTTCTACCACGGGAAGCTCTAAGGACTAATCCTGGAAGGTATAGTCCATTTTGGTATCGTCTGAGCATCGCTATATGTAATGCTTGGTAACGTCACGATCCCTAACCAGTGCCGGTCCTCAGCAAACCGTAGATGATACTTTCCTTGTTCTCTCTCGACGATAGTTCTTATGCTTCTGACTACGATAAGGTGGGAGAGACTCTCATGCCTCTAATTCTTATCGCCAATTGTACTCTTTCTTCAACTTGACTCTTATAGTAAGGTCCTTGTCTCGTAGGGAGGTATTCATAAAGATCTGAAAGGTTTTATATTAGTAAAAGCGTAAAGTAATAAGTAGGGAAATAACTTTCAAGGAAGCATGAAGAGACTATGTACTGGGGCCTTTTTTTTTTTTTTTTTTATCTTCGTCTATTCGTTGTTATTTAGGGTACAAGAACTTGCATGCAACCCTAGCTATAGCATAAACAATCCCCATTCCTCCTTCCAACTGGCCGGACCGGATCCCCAGGACCCTCTGGTATGGTCCTAACCGCACATCTCGCCCCAAAGTAAAACCCGTCCCTAGCTCGCGAGCGAATTCAGAAAATATGAGAAGCCTAACTAAGAAGCGAGTAGGAAAACATAGGAAGGTAACCGCCCGGAACGTCTAAAGAAAGAACAAAAGAAAAACCGCACCAAAGATCCCACAACAACCACGCCAGGTATACGCGCTGGCAGCAGACACCGTAGAAGTTATCCAGGAACGGGACGCAACCGAGAAAATAGGACGCCTGTGGGGGATGGCAAAAGAGGGGGGAGCAGGAGGGTGCTAGCCGAGTAATGGTGTAGCAGTAGGGTGCAAGCCGATCCAATCACCAGAACAGGCCGGAAACCGAACACGACCGTATCAACTCACGGTAATAGTGTTCATGTCTGACTAGGCGGTCCGCAGTAGCAGAAGGCAAGTGTTTTACCACGTCTCTCATGTAGTCACTTGTTCTCCGAGAGATAGCGTCACTTTGTGGATGGGATACTACCACTTAAGCCAACCGTGGGAAAAGACAAGATCGACCCGTGGGCCTGTTGAAGAGTTCTCGTATAAGGCAAACCGTGTTCCCAGCTGTCTGAAGCATCGGAAGCGAATGGTCGCCGACCGTATAGAGCGGCCTCACTAAGGGAGGAAGTGGGTAAGAACGGGCAGTGCGAAAGGCGTACCGGCACCCAGAGGACGGAAAGCCATAATATCTCGAGAGAGCAGAAGAGGGCAGTCAGGAGAGGACGGAAATGGCTGTCACTCCTAGGCCGAGGCCATTGTGGGAGGAGAGGTGGGGTGGGTGGATCGTGAACTCCAAGTGTTGAGGGTTGATTTCAAGCGCGAGGAAAATAGAGGAGACAGAGGATGCCTATCTACTTCAGTCTTTTTTTCTTTCTTTTTTTTTATCTTCAATTTTATTTTGTGTTTAAGGTACACCGTCTGTATGCAGCGCTAGCTATGACCGACGCAAGAAACCTCCACTCCTACTCCAGCCCGAAACAGCCAGAAGAAAAACCTTCATGAAGCCCATCAACACCGGAGACCAGGTGCCCAGCCTGTGGGCCCCACGACTTGAACGCGGAAGGGTCTCTCCTAAAGCCACCAACTCCAACACCCCGCGCAGTCAAAAAAACTCCCACGCCCTACAACTTGTAGTATACACGAACAGTAAAGACTGTAGAAAGAAAGCCAACCGAACCCTTCAGAACAAAAGAAACCCCACTCCCCGACAGTGGTCCCTGCCCCTAACAAGGGCCATTCCAAACAGTCTTAACACGGCCGAAACGGTGACACCTGCGACAATAAACGTCGATGGCTAAGGGATATACCTGACAAAGTGGGAGGGAAAACGAAGAGGAAAAACCCGGGCTGAAGGAAACAAAACCCGTGGCAGGGCACAGGGACTGTTGCCATCCAGGCCGGAAAGCCCCGTAAAAACACGCGAGGGGCGTCAAGGTAAGGCGGTGTAGCAGTAGGGTGCAAGCCAAGTGAGGGCGCAGCAGTAGGATGCAAGCCGATCCAACTATCGGGGCAGGGTGGAAACCGAACACGACCATGTCGACTCTCGGTAATCATGTTCGTGTCTTCCTAGGCGGTCCCCAAAAGCAGAAGGCAAGCGTCTTACCGCGTCTCTCATGTAGTCCCTTGTTCTACGAGAGATAGCGTCACTTAGTGGATGGGATACCACCCCTTGAGCCAACCATGGGGAGGAGCAAGATCGACCCGAAGGCCGGTTAAAGAGCTCTTGCGTACCGCAAATCATGTTCCCAGCCGACCGTGTTCCCCGCCGCCTATCTACTTCAGCCTTTTTTTATTTCTTTTTTTAACTTTTTTTTTATCATCATGTAGTGGTTGTTATTTAGTGTACAAGAACTTGCATGCAGCGCTAGCTATGGCATAAACAATCCCCATTCCTCCTCCCGCCCGGCCCGACCGTATCTCCAAGACCCTCTGGTGTGGGCCTAACCGCACATCTTGCCTCAAAGAAAAACCCGTCCCTGCCGCGCAAGCGTACTCCGAGAATCGGAGAAGCCTAACTAAGAAGAAAGTAGGAAAACATAGGCAGGTAACCGCGCGGAACATCTCAGAAAAAACAAAAGAAAAATTGCACCAGGGTGAGCCCCACAAACAACCAAGCCAGATATACGCGCTTGCAGCGGAAAACCGTAGAAGTTATCACCGAACGTGACGTAACCGAGAAAGGGAACTGCCTGTGGGTGGTGGCGGGAGAGGGTGGAGCAGTAGGGTGATAGCCAAGGGAGGGAGTAGCAGTAGGGTGCGAGCCGATCCAACCGCCAGAACGGGCCAGAAACCCAATGCGACCGTGTCAACTATCGGTAATCGCGTTCGTGTCTTGCTAGGCGGTCCCCGACAAGAGTAGTCCCAACTTGAACAGTAAGACTAGGAGGGTATGGCCAAATCTCCAAGCGAGACAGACCCTCAAGTTACTAGCCAAGGTATGCCCCCACACTGAGCGTGGACACAGGGAGACAGACGTCCACCATAGCCAACGCCAAACGGAAACGAAGAAGAGAGGTCTCCGCGGAAGGAGGGGAGCGCGGTCGACCATCAGGCCTAAAGAGTAGCCCTCGCGTACCGCAGAAACCGTGTTCCCAGCCATCTGAAGTATGGGAAGCGAGCGGTCGCCGACCGTGAGGAGGGGCCTCGACAAGCCAGGAAAGGGGCGAGAATGGGCAGCAGAAAGGCAGTACTGGAGCCCAGAGGGAGGAAAGCCACGCTGCACAAAAGAGCAAGCGATGGCAGTGGGAAAAGGGGCGGGATGGCCGTCACTCCTAGGCCAAAGCCATCGTGGGAGGAGAGGAGGGGCGGACGGTTCGTGAGTACCTAGCGATGAGGGTTGATTTCAATCGCCGAGTGTGTAGAGGAGACGGAGGACGCCTATCTGATTCAGCCTTTTTTTTTATTCTTTTTTATTCTATTTTTTTCTTTTTTTTTATCATCATGTATTCGTTGTTATTTAGGGTACAAGAACTTGCATGCAGCGCTAGCTATGGCATAAACAATCCCCATTCCTCCTCCCGACTGGCACGACCGTATCCCCAGGACCCT
>JACCEG010000003.1:471132-566227 GCA_014065205.1 Tuber brumale | reverse complement strand
GATGGCCGTCACTCCTAGGCCGAAGCCATCATGGGAGGAGAGGGGGGGTGGATGGTTCTTGAGTACCTAGCGTTGAGGGTTGATTTCAATCGCCGGGTGTGTAGAGGAGACGGAGGGTGCCTATCTACTTCAGCCCTAATGGCCTCCTTATATAGTTGCCCTTCACGCTCTTGTGACTCACACTTCGAGTCACGCGCCTCCTCTGACTCACAACTGTGAGTCATACTAAAACATCATAAACTAGTCATATGACCAAAGCCATCACATCCACAAAACCCATGCCCTCTAATGAGCTCATTTGCAAAACATAACATACCTATGACTCATAACTATGAGTCATGTGAAAACCTCTTCCTTGCTAAGCCATATTTGTGACAACAGATCATGAACGTTACTACAGCTAGATCTCATACAATGAGTATTTCATTTATATTTCATGACCACAGTGGGATAATTGGATATATATTTTCTTATTGCATGTGCAAGATGTTTCAGTTATTTTCATTTATATACTGCGACCTTTTCAGAAGTTGAATTGTATGTTTATTATGCGCTTAAAATCTCTCCCACTATTACGGTTTATATATACTTGATTTACAATTTTCTTGGCAATTTTTTAGGCTCTAACATGTTTGCTCTTATCTTTCTTATGAAGTGTTCCTGCTTATTTCTTTTCTTCGCTTAAGTATACATACTTGTATATATAGCTTGTTACTACTCCGTCTGACAGAAAGAATTAAGGGCAACCATTACTGCCAATCTTCCTTCCGACTACCATACTCCTCCTCCAGGCGTGCCTATGGTGTATCTTTAATACTGTGACATATTCTCGTACTCAAGCTATTAAGATTGTGCCGCTACATCCAAATTCGATACATTGATCTGACATTTTAGTTATGGGATGCAACTCTTGTGATCTTGCCAATGACATATGGGCCCTATAATGGGGCTGGAGAGTAGTGTTGGCTTTCCTAAAGATTGAGGGTCTTTGGGCAGTTACTCTACGGTGGGTCTGTACACCAGTTTTAGATTTCCACGTGCCTAACGCATCTATTCTCTTTCCTCCCCTCACTCTGCATGACCTCGATAACAGTCAGTAACTGTTCACTTCCAATGCTTATGATGGTGAAGTACACACTCTATGCTATACATAAACACTAACAGGTTCCCTAGTCAATCTTGCACTTCTCCTTAGTTGGCAAGTGGTGGTATTTTACCTAGTAGGTAATGCTATCTCTCGTAGAATAAGAGACTACTTAAGAGATATGGTAAAATATCTTGTGTCTCTTTAGGAACTACCTTGTCAGGCACGAACGTGATTACTGTAAGTTGACATAGTCATATTTGCTTTCCACCCTATTCTTACAAATTGAATTGCCTTTTACTCTACTACTATACTATTCTTACTTGGCATCCACTTAATATTACCATCAGGTCTCCTGGCCCGCATTGCATTAGTCTCTGTCCCTTACTTTGGGTCCTTTTCCCTTCTGCTTAAACCTTTCCTATGGTTTCCTACAACCTTTTGCCAGGTATATTCCCATTGGCAGTAGATTCATTTTTAGTAAATAGTTCAAAGATTGTGACTATATGGTTAGGTTTTATCCTATTTTGGGAGGCTCTTCACTGCAGGTTTTGTCCACCATCACAGTGCAGAATTTCCTTTGTATTGATGGGTTTCACCTGCTTTTCTTTTACAGTCTTTCCTATTTGTGTATATAAGAAGTTTGTTAGATGTAGGAGTTCTTCAACTGTCTGAGGTGTTGGAGTTAGTGGCTCTAGGTGAGACCCCTTTTTGTTCAAGTCATGGGGTCAGAGGGCTGCGTACCTGATTGTTATTGTTGAAGAACTTTATGATACTTGTTTTCTTCTGGCTCTTTGAGAGGTGGCCTAGGAGAGCAAGTTAGTATGTCTATCATATTTTATGCTGCATGTAGATGGTATTCCTCAAATACAGAATAAAATTGTAGGTGAAAAAAGGAACAGAAAAGAAAAAAGACTTAGGAGATAAGTCCTCCGCCATCTCAGCTAGTTTCCTCCCACTTGAGATGAACTACTACGCGAGGACTCTTATGTATACCAGCGTTAGGTATCCTACCTATCTCCCGATATCAATATGTACCCTGCGACAGGCGACAGCTCTCTGTTAGACTCTTTATAATAGTGCGATACTTCTCTTCCTTAGTGCCCCGTTACTTCGCCTCTTCGCTTTACTAAGACCTTGATTATTATTCTTAGACCGTAGTCTACGTTCGTTTCTTGAACGCTAATAATCAAGTCGTATCATGGTAGAACTCTCAAAGTGCTAGAATAGAATCTATTCTTAATAGTATAGGTAAGAAAGTATAATAGGTGGTTGCATGAAGAACTAACTACCAGGCTCTACTGGCCTCCTTTTATAGTCCTTCACTCAACCCGCTTATAAATCAAAACAACTATGAGTCATAATCGTGACTCATGAAAAACATCATATGACCGCATCATTGGTCATGTGTGTAAACCACCTGACCTGTTAATAGGTCATTTGCGTGAAAGTAAATCAAACTGCGCAGCTCCCTTGGCCTCGTGCGCTGCCCCCATGACCTCTTAATAGGTCATGTGTGTCAAAGTAAATCAAACTAAAACCTCTTGATGAATATCTTCATCATGGTGCAACATCTCCTTCCACGACCTGCCACAAACATCTCCTTCCACTATCTGCCATGCAACCGTAACAACCAACCTCCTCTTCTCCTCCCATCATGGCTTCAACTGGGAAGTAATAGCCATTCCGATCAGCTTCCTACTTCTCTCTTCTGCTTTTCTACTGGTCAAAGCTTTCCTTGCTTTAGTCTTCAGTACTCCCTTTCTGCTACCCACTTCCACCATCTTCTTGTCACTAAATATGGCCTCCATCTATAGTCAGCGATGTGTTACTTCTCATGCAAGAAACTGCTGGGAACATGGCATGCAGTACACAAGAGCTTCTTCAACAGGGACGTAGTCCATCTTGCCTCTCTCTTCTTATCAAGACCCTCTAGTCAGGCATGAATATAATTTTGGAGAATTGACACAGTTGAGTTCGGTTCTCACACTGTTTTTATATTTTGATTGCCTAGTACCCTACCTCTTTACCCTTTCTCTGTCTGCCACTCTAGTATCTTCTTGTCACTTGCCAATCTCCACAGTTGGCCTAGTTTCTTAGTAGTGTGGCATTCCGGGATACTTCCGATACTTTCTGTCTGCTATTGTTGATATTAGGCTTGAATGTTTGCATGATCTAATATGGCTGTTCCTTTGTTTTACTGTGATATTCCCGGTAGTTACCTTTCTATGTTTTTCTCCTTATCCTTAGTTAGGTTTCTCCTATTGCCTGAGTTTACTTGCAAGGTAGAAAAAGGTTTTTCTTGGAGTGAGATGTACAGTTAGGCTCAAACTAGCAGGTCCTGGGGATTTGGTTGGGCTGGGCAGAAGGAGGATATTGGTTTTCTTTTATGTCACAGCTAGCGCTTCATGCATAGTTCAGGTATCCTTAATCAAGTAAATCATTTGATGATAAAAATACGAAAAAGCATAATAAATAGAAAAGAAAAACACCTAGGAGATGAGTCAACCTCCAATTCCCCTATTTTCGTCGCGCTGAATATCAACACTTAATACTCAACTTCCTCAATCAGTCTCCTCCCCTCTCTCTCTATCATCGCTTTTGCCTAGGAGTGACATCCATTTATATACTCTCTCCACTATCTTCTTTCACCTTCTCTATGTGTTGAGGCTTTTTTCTCCTTGGGTTCAAGTAATGCCTTGCTGCTACCTGTTTCCTCTCTGAACTTACTGAGCGAGGTCATCCTCATGGTCTGTGACTAGTTACTTCTTGTATAACAAACAGCTAAGAATACAGTTTGGGGTACAGGAGAATTTGTTTAATATTCCAATAGCTGATCTCACTACTCGCATAATTTAGGGACAGCCAGGTTAGACACGAACATGATTGCTGAGAGTTGACACAGTCACATTTGGTTCATGTCTGTTAGGTGGACGCCAACCTCTAGTATAACTGTAGCATATAGGCCAAATCTTTGTTCGGGAGAATCTGGTAAGGAATGCTTTTCGGGAAAATAAGTAAAGAAAAGATTTAAAGTGCAAACAATTTTATAATGAACAGATGTCTTCTCCATTGCTTGATGATGTCTGTAAAGCGCGGGAGGCACTTCGATATTTGGATCCCCCATCTGAGTGTACGCAGACTACTTGTAACTACTATGCTCCCGTAGTACTATCCTGGTTTTCACTATGCGAACGGCCAGAATATTTTAAGTGCAAACACCATTTGACCCGTAAATTTATCACCCCCTTTTACAGTTACGTAATAGTAGTCCGCCTTCGAGATGACTGCCCTATTTGTTATACCAAATAGCAGCCTCTAACTTAGTTGTCCATATAGACTATTATATTACTCTCATTTAGTTGGCTATAGTTCTCGGAGTCTCTTCAGTCATGAAGTGATCAAGTTCATGCCAGGCCACCTAGTACCAATCGCAATTCCGAGCTTAATGTGTCAACACCTCAAGAGGCTCCGACTTATCTAGGTTATCTATTCTGTGCATACTTCTCCATGGTCTGCCGGCCTCCGCAGAGGGGGCCTATTACTAGAACCAACAAAACTGCAGCTGATCTCACAAGAGTATGGGTGGATTCGGTATACCCCTAATCGCCTCTGCTACGGGGATATCGTCTTAGAATATTTTGCCGAAAATGTCCGATCATTTTTGGCCCATAGTTTAGGAAGCCTAACTTTGAAGCCCGCTAGTACAATACGCCTCCCACGGGTTTCCTCCGTTCTACTTCCTAGATGCTGCCAATTGTTCCCTCGCATATATCTCACAGACAGCATGCGGTTAGACGGACGGCAGCGACGTATATCATGTTATGACACCAACTTTAATGATGTGACATTTTAGTTATGGGATGCAACTCTCGAAATCTGGCTAATGATGCACGGGCCACATCAGGGAGCTGGAAGGGCCTGTTGGCACTGCAGAAAACTGAGGGGCTGTGTGCAGTTACCCTACCGTGGGTCTGTGCACATGTCTCAGATTTCCATATCCCTAATATGAACTTTGTCCTACCAGACTGTGCCGCGAATGCCATTATAACTTTTTATAATTTCTTCTAGATATATTTTTAGACTCAGTGTGGTCAGTGTAAAAAACCTCCTGCATTTGCTTGGCCACGGGAAGACAACATTTTCATCACTATCTTACTTCTGCCCTGCCTGGCATGTCTGGATTTTCATTAAGAAAGCTTTTCACAACTTCCTCTACGTTTTCCATACTGGTAGCTGGCTCCCATGTGTTCTCATCTTTAGAACACCCTTGACATTTAACAAAGTACTAGAGTTCTCGCATTTCATGAGAGCGGCCGCGTACCCGTTTTCTGTAAGAGCGAATATGGCTTCTCAGTATCTTTTCAACCTCCCCTTATAGATTGCCGTCAATGTTCTCCAACTCTTGAGAGGGTTGTTGGCGATTATCATGAACTGACTCGCAATAGGTCCAATAGTATGACATGGAATAGAGGGGGAATGTTCCATCAGTCGGATATGTTGAGCCGGAAGGCTCGTGATCTGTGCTTTTCCATAATCTGGAAAGGACCATAGCGCTTCGGACCTAGCTTCTCTAATTTCCGTCCAGTGCGCATGTTTTTTGCATTTAGCCTTACTTGGTCTACGATCTTGAAGCCCAGCTGTTATTGAGCTTTCTGGTCATAATATTTTCACACTCCTTCCCGTGTCTTTCCTAGTGACCTTCTTGCTTGTTCATGTATTGTATTAATCCAGTTCGCGTAGACTCTTACTACTGGATTTTGAGCTTCACCCAATTTCATCCCCTTTATCCATGGATGGAGTCAGTAGTTCGCATACAATGGCGACATCTTGTGAGTGTTGGTTGCGGAGTTGTTATAGGCATGTTTAGCCAGAGGTAGTAGCTGATAGCAGTCCTCGTGATCGTAGTTGACAGATCTTCGCAGGTATCCTTCTAGCACTTAGTCGGTACGTTCGGTTAGTCCATCAGTCTGAGAGTGGTATGCCCATCATATTCTTCGCTTAATATCCAGCACCTTGCGAAAGGATTCCCCCAGTTCTCATGCCAAATTTGAGTCCATGTCCAAGACAATTCCTGTTCGCAGGCAGTATAGCCTCTATACTGGTTTCGTGAATTCGTTTGCGACATCCTTGACCGCAGCCAAGGTCTGAAGTCTGATGAAATATGCCATTTTTGTAAATCGATCAACTACTTCCATTATCTGACTGCATCCTTGCCACTCTGGTAGTTGTGTGATGAAGTCCACTGAGATGAATGCCCATGTTGTGTAGGGTATTTGCAGTAGTAAGAACAATCCATGCTTCGCGTGTCTAGGCGATTTGTTATATTGGGATTTATTACAAGATCATACATAATCGTTGACCCATTCCCACAGTCTTTTCCCGTAGAAGTCTCGCGTAGTGATTTCCAAGGTTTTCTCGTACCTGAAATGTCCCACAACTTTTGCATCGTGACATACTTCTGCGATCTTGGTGTATAGAGCTTGATTATCTGTTACAAATAGTCTGTACTTATAGTATAGTAGATCGTTAGTTAAGGTCTAGTCATGGGGGAAATCCTTTACTTCATCCCACAACCTCGTGAGTTCTTCCCTCTATTGCCTCCAAGCTGTATCTATCCCGATAGCTGCCAGGATCTCGCTTAAGAATTTAGAATTAAATTGCTGCATACCGTTTTGCAGGATAATGCCGTTCAATATTAGAACCTTGTCTGGTACCTCAGAAATGTCATACCAGTGTTCGTTGTCTTTCGCCGATTCCTACAGGCAACTGATACTAGGTTCCTGTTTCTTTACTATCAAGGATCTTGTTACTATATCGGTGCTTCCGAATGCTGCGGTTCCTCGCTCTGTTTCTCACAAGTTGCCCACTTCCATCATGTCTGAGGTGTTGCCTTTTTCTATCACCAGTTGAGCTATGTGATCACCAATTTTTATCTGTCAGTCCTCATCTTTGTGGTTGAAAAGTTCGACCTTGAGTTCTCAAGTGTAATTGGCATGGATTCCTCCTGTACCGGTGGAGATTCCACTTCAGACCGCTAGACCACTTCTTGTGGCAACTCTTCTGTAAGTTCCTTCGCATAGCCTCACCGCTATACCTGCCCTTATTAATGCTTGTCCGTATTTTGGGATAATGTCATCCTCTATGGCATACAGGTCATGCCCTGCCACCATTCTTGAGCCCTTTGTTGACCAGTATGCCTTTTTGGTCAATCTCTTGACCCTAATAATGGGTTCCCTTCCACCTCTTCAATGTTCCAAATCCAAATCCTTATCTCCATCCCAGTCTTTTCCTGCATCACCTACCCTTTCTACCAGTTAAACCAAGAAACCTTCCAGTTTCAAGGTTTTCTGTTCGCGATGTGTAGCTCCCACCTCAGGATGGCACTCTGGCCTTCTGCTTAATGTGTCAGGCTTTCCGCCCTTGGTGCCTGGTCAGTATACAATATGAATATTGTATTCCACTAGCTTCTGAGGCAATCAAATTTGACGGCCGCTCCAGACTTTCATAGTGGTGCAGTATTATACGTTCTGATGGTCGGTAAAGACTGTAATCATTTTTTCCGTCCTGATCAAGTAGTGCCTCAATTTCTTAAATGCTTCCAGAATTGTGAGATGTTCTTTATCATGAATCTCATAATTGAACTGTGCTGAGTTTAGCTTTCTGGAACGGCAAGGTACTGTATGTAACCTTTTCTAACAACATTGAGAAAGAACACAACTGCGTGCAAAATTGCTAGTGTCGGTTGCTACCACTTTATCTCTTTCTGGGAAGAAGTGGTAAATCAGTGTTTTAATTCTTCGAATGCCATGTCCTGAGCAACTCTTTGTTTGAAATTCTTGAGATTTCCTGGCAAGGTCGCGGTTATGGGTTTGCAAATAGCCAAGAATTTTTAATAAAGCGTCGGTAGAAGTTAGCGAATCCAATAAAGACTCGCACTTCTCTGACTGACTTAGGTACTTTCCAAACCATTATAGATTCTACCTTGTAGTTGTTCATAGACACCTCATCGCCTGCTACCATATAGCCCCGGAATTCTGCCTCAGTGGGATGGAAGGTCGATGTTTTTAGCGATTCTGCTAACTGAAAGTCTGACAGACTTTGAAAAACACTTTTAGCAGCTTCGATGTGTTCCCTTTCATCTTTGGAGTAGAGGAGAATATGGTCCAGATAATACACGACCCCACCATCCAAGTATTCTTGGAGTACTTGGTTCATCATATCTTGGAAGGTTGCCGCAGCATTTACCAATTCAAATGGCATAACCTTATATTTGTAGTGCCCATATCTTGTCCAGAAGGCTGTCTTCCACTCATCTCTTTCCTTAATCCTAATTAAGTGGTAGCCGTCCTTAAGGTCTAACTTGGTGAAGATCTTAGTGCCTGCTACTCAGTCTCCCAGTTCAGACATGACTGGAAGGGGATGTTTGTGGAGGATGGTAATCTTATTCAGATTTCTGTAATCCACATTGATTCGTAGCCTTCCATCTGGTTTGAGTGCGAGCAATATAGGTGCTCCTGCAGGAGATTGACTTCCTATAATCTTTCCCTGCTTGATCATCATTTCCAAGTATTCTCATAATGGCTTAAGCTATTTTTTGGACAGTAGATATATCGGTCCCTAGGGGGGAGTTGATCCTGGAATCAACTTGATTTTGTGATCCAATTTCTGGCTTGGAACTAGTTTTTCTGCCATCTGGGCTTCAAACAAATGTTTGTAATGCCAGTATTACTGCGGTAATGATTCCAGTTCCACCGTTTTTTCCATTGCTCTAATTCTTCTGATGTGGCATGTATTAGGGTCCCAAGTGATGGATTCATGGTATTCGATCATATCCACTATTCCTTCATCTTCTTCCACAAAGCTTTTGCAACATTTTGCACAGCAGGTCCAATTTTCTGCACCTTCTCTGTGAGATACTCAATGTTCATGATGCCACCAACCAAAAGGAATTATCATTCTATAGTGACCTGCTTTTTTCCGCTTTATACAACACTTCCGAGATCTGTCAGTTTTATCCAATTTCTAACTTCATAGGCAGGATGTAACACTTTTCTCCTGAGAAGGCCGATGATCTATCAAAGCCTAAGATATCAACAGCATTGCTTCATTCAATAATAGGAACACGAAGGTCTTCAACTAAGGCCTTATTGATGAGGAATATAGTGGATCCCGAGTCTAATAAGACTTTAACTTGGTATTGCTTATTGTGTATGTGGATGTAAGCGATCTCCTCCAGACAGTTGTACCGCTTTGGTTTTGAAGGATCTGATTCCGCGCACTAGACATGGATAAGACTTCCTTGGTTTGTTCGTTTAGGCATTGTTGGTGTTGGGTGTAGGTATCAAGATGTTGGTTACTACGCCTGCGTAGCTTCGACCATTGTGGTCTCCTCAGACAAACTCGTAACCCTTTAGTTCTAACAATTGGGATCTACATACTAAGCAGTACTTCACCAATACGCAATTATGCACGACCAGTTTTCAGGCTGGATGCCTTCTCCTGACATGCCAGACCTAGGCTCAAAGCAGATTTTTGGGCGGTTATTAGCCATTTTACTCGCCTGGTGTGGGGTTCCCGCTTTCAGCAAATCCTTTCCCTTAGGGTTTCGGATATCCATCCAGCTCCCGCAGAGTGGCTTTTCACACCAAAGCAGTTCATCCCTATCCCACATACTGGCCAGAAGGCAAGATAGTACAGACGTATAATACCACAAAGATGCATGCGGTAGGTCGAATGGCTTAGGTCGGTTGTCCTCCTGTCGAGCATTATTGTCAGGTACATGTTGCGTAGCTAGGTCCCAACCTCTTCCATATGGTAACATGCTTGCACATGGGTAGCAGGTAACCACCAAGTGACTCGTAGAATATCGTATTATTTGCTCCTAAGCCATGAAGGCATATTAACTATTATCTCTTTCAATCAAGACTCTCCATATATTGATTCTCGTATTCGAGCTCTCAAGTCCCTCATGGGGTCCCTTCACTTGGAGGCTACTTACAGTGATTTTGAAAGAAGAAACTTGCTTTGCGCCGCATTGATCATTTGGAGTTTCGACTCCAGTAGTTGCATACAGAATACGCGATCTTTGTCATTGTCAGTACCCAATACACCCTAGCACGAGGGGGTTCCCATTTTGATTCCAGCTCCATCTGAACACTGAGTAACCAATCACCAATGCCGTTGGTGCCAGTAAACTGACCTCAGTCAGTTCATCGTTGTCCACCAGTTCCCAGATCTAATTAACTTGGGCTGTATATTAGACTGTCGCGACTTGTTGCGCTCATTTAGGCTTAACAGTAGCATATCTTACTCGTCGAATTCCCATTTCTATTGGTCTCGAGCTGGCCATTGCCACCGATATATGGGCATCTCTCCAACATAGCTGATAGGTGTGGTTTTTCTTTCCACAATGTGTGCAATCCCTGTCTCTCCTCCATGTGTCTATTACACTTTATAGGATGCCGATATGGGCCTAGTCAATCTTTGTGTGGGTGGTCTATATTGCACCTGCCAACCTCTTGCTAGGCTTTTCTGGCTTGTTGTCCCTTTCCCACTTTCTTGGTCAGGCTCCTCCTCCCTTAACATAATGTTTATTTTCCCTTTGTCGCTTCAGTTTAGAGTCCCGTCGGTCTTCTCTTTTGGCCTCTTAGACTACTTTTAGCTTCCAGGATTGCGACTTTCCCTACTTTTCCAGCTGCGAGAAGTACTTCTTTGGATCGACCGCATAGCCGGAGCGCTTTTTGCCATTCTTGATCCCTGGTATACTACAAGGCCAACAGCCTGCGGAATATTTGTTTGGGAAGTCTGGTTTCGGCCGCCTCCCTCCCGGATTCCCCAGTCAAGTATATCCAGATGTTCTAGTTGTACATGGCCGTGTAGTAACGTTCAATACTACTCTCATAGTTGACCAGCTTTAGGGCTCCAAGCGCCATTCTTGCGGCTTGTACGGGTGCAAATTGTTTGATCATATTATATTCAAAACGTGTCCACATAGCCAGTTCTAGCTGCCGGTATTGCCCTTGAAGTCCATCCATAACTTTCCGATACCAAAGCATACAAGAAAGTACTATGTCTCCCTTAGTACGGTTGAGTGCGTATATTACTCGTTCCCTGACATCATCCCAGATCTGTGGATTTCTTTCGCAGTAGTCATTGCATTGTATAATCTACATATATATATCTTGCCTGGTTTTATCTTCAAAAACTGGAGGTGGTTCCGATGGTCACTCAATGTTTAGCACTATCGTGTTGGCAAGTGTTTCTGCTATACCAGACTGATGTGGTGTTTGTCCTCGCCTGCCCTGGCTAGGACTTCTTCTCCTTCTTCCCCTCTCATCATCATCATCATCATCATCACTAGGATCTTTAAAGTTACCTCTCTGGGTACCACAGGGGGATGCATTAGGGGTTCTCGGCTTTTCCCCTTTGCCCTTTGGGTAGGCGGAGCATAGTACTCTGCGTCCTCTGCCTGTGCGACCGCTGGTAAGTGCACGGTTCTTGCCACTTCAGGACTTAGTACAGCGGCCAACTTCTTGTTTATTGACGCCGTTAATACCTTCCGGGTATTATTTTTCTCATTATCATACTGCCGTTGCTGGTCTTGGGACCTACGAATCTCCGCTTACCAAGTAGTCTGGTATAGACACATTAGTCCTAGGGTACGGTTCACCTCTCTTTCACGAGTGATGCTTTCATTGTGGAATTCTAGGAATTCACCGCTTAGGTTGATCAACCTTTGTTGCAATATCTGATCGTGGGCTAATGGCGCCTGACTGTCTCGCCCGAGCATCCCATGTCACCTCGTGGTTACCTCTTCATGTTCCTGTTGACACCTATCTTGGGCATCTATCTTCTTTACCACTTCTCGTAGCATCTCTTCTTCGATCCCCTTAACTTCCTATTCCATGCCTGCCACCTGCATCAACAAGAGTGAAATATCATTATTATAGACATCTTGTCCATCTGTGATTTGCTGTTGTACCTTAAGCAACTTTAAGGTGTTGTCCAGGGTGGCTCCCTTCAAATGTTTGAAGGCGATATGGGCTTGTTCGAGTGAGGTGTCAATATCTTGCCTTATTCGACCCAAATTTGTCCCCAAATGGGTAGCTAGCTTGGCTAGGTTTGTAGCATGGACTCTGCCAGGCTTTGGCGTGCAGGATCAGGATATCCGATGTGCTCTTTCCATGCTAGAGGATCGGTCTGATGGTAAAACTCCTCTCTAGAACGCTGGTTCTTGTGATATCTGCAGGTAGTGGCTAAATATAGCAGCGTGATGGGCTTTTTTCCGTTGTATCGCGTCGGGTGTCCGTTGGTTCTCCCGCCATTATTCTTTTTCTTCGCTCTTGTGGTAGCTTAGCCATTGTGATACTTTCCAGATAGGCTAATTGCTGTAATAGCCCTGGATGAGTGATTACTGGTACTTCGTACCATAGCTCACGATATCCTTTAAAATGTTCAAGGAATCGTATGTCAGGTATCCAACGTTTGAGGTACTCTGGAGGTGTAGGTAAAAAAAGGTTCAGGGAATCTGATTCTGGACTTAAGACCTGAATCTCTCTTTTCTCTAGATTTAAAATGTACTTGTAGTACATATCTAGGTTTTTAGGCCCAAGGTGAGCGGATGTCTGGTCACTGGATAGCAGTGCCTGATTTCTCATCCTTTGGAGAGTACTGGGTACTCCACAGGAAGAAGCCTTCTGACTGGCTAGAACTCCACTCAATGTTCGAAGCGTGCCAGGTACGATATATGCTTTTGAATTGATCCTGTGTTGGGATCCTGAAAGGTATTGTGAACCACAAGTATTCTTGCGTAAACACTTCTTCGATTTTGAATAACTCAGTGTCGAAGCTTTCTTCGAATGAATAAATAGAAGTAAGTCAGTAATGGGCTTAAAAAATGTAGACCAAGTCTGAGCTGCGGGTGGAGTTTGAGGTAAACTTGTAGTTCATAGAGTGAGCCTTAGTAACAGAGGAACTATCAATATACTGCTAGGCAAATGCCAATCTCTTGTATAACTGAGGAACGTGGGCCAAATCTTTGTTTGGGAGAATCTGTCGAGGAAGGCTCATCACGAAAATAAGTAAAGAAAAGATTTAAATTGCAAACAATTTTATGTTGATAAGATCTCTTCTCTATTGCTTGATGATGTCTGTAAAGCTCCAGAGGCACTTCGATATTTATATCCCATGTCAGAGTGTTCGCCCACTACTTCTAACTACTATGCCCCTACGGTACTATCCTAGTTTTTAGTACATGAACATCCAGAATCTTATAAGTACCAACACTGCTTGACCCTGAAATTTATCACACTATTTTATGGTTACGGAATAGTGTTCCTCTGTCGAGATGACTGCCCTTTTGATTATACCAAACAGCAGCCTCTATCTTAGTTCTCCACATAGACTGTTATATTACTCTAGTCTAGTTAACTATCATTCCAGGAGTCTCTTCGGTCATGACGCGATCAAGTTCATGCCTGGCCACCTAGTACTAATCGAAAGTCGGAGCCCAACGTGTCAACGTCCCAAGAGGCTCAGACTTAGCTAGGTCTTCCATTCTGATTGTACTTCCCTATGGTCCACAGGCTTCTGTAGAGGGGCCTTATTACTAGGACCAACAAACCTACAGCTGATCTCAGAAGGGTACTGGTGGATTCGGTATCTGCCTAATAGCCTCCCCTACTGGGATATTGTCTTAGAATATTTCCATGAAAACGTCCCTCCGCTTTTGGCTTATTGTTTCAGAAGCCTACCATTGAAGCCTACTAACTCAATGCACTTCCCACAGATATCCTCCATTCTACTCCTCAGCTGTCAGTAAAGATCACCTCCAATATATCCAGTGAACAGCATGTGGTCAGACAGACTGTAGCGACGTATATGGCGGTCTGAAGTGGGCTTCATTGATGTGCCATTTTAGTTATGGCATGCAACTCTCGAAATCTCACTAATGATGCGTGGGCCCTATAAGGGGGCCGCAGTGAAGTGTTGGCACTCCGGAACACCGAGGGTCTGTGCGCAATTACTCTACCTTGAGTCTGTGCACATGTCTCACATTCCTATATACCTAATAACGTCGCGTTCTTACTGTTGTATATGCTTGCACTATACTGCTATATTTCTTCATTGGCTGGTACCCTACTACTAAAACCCTTTTCTTCAGTCTTTCACAGTTAGCACATATTTTGGCCTGAATTGCATTTTATGCATGATTCAACTTTATTTCATCTCCTAGCATATATATTCTGGCAAGGTTGTTGTAGGCTTTTGCATGAGTTTTTTCTATGTTTATTGGAGATGTTGCCAGCAGTTATCTTCTTATATTTTCCAGCTTGTTCTAAGACAGGCTTCTTCTATTTGCTGCATTCTCTTGTAAGGTAAGAATAGGGTTTTCTTTTACGTGAGATGTGTAGTTAGGCCCATACCAGAGTATCTTGGAAACACAATCAGGCCAGGTGGAAGGATAAACAGGAATTGTTTATACCATAGCTAGTCCTGCATGCAAGTTCTTGCACCTTAAATAACAAAAATACGTAGACAAAAAAAAAGACCTTGGAGCTGAGTGGCCACTGTCAGGTGTGGAGATTCCTGTATCTTCATATCTTTGGGGGGCTTTTCCTGCAAAGCCTTTACAATCTTTATATATTACAAGTTTGCTAGTCAGGGAAGATATTCTGACTACATGGTGTGTGGGAGTTGGTGGCTCTAGGTAATACCCTTCTGCCTTTAAGTCACAAAGCCTAAGGGCTAGGCACCTGGGTGTTAAAGTTGAAGGGCTTTGAGAAAGTTTTTCTTATAGCTGATTGGGTGCAGGTGTAGAAGAGGAGGTTAGTATGTCTACTATAGCTTGTACTGTATATGGATGGTGTACCTTTAAACACAGAATGAAATTGAAGATAAAAAACACAAAAAGACAAAAGAAAAGACCCAAGAGATGAGCTATTAGGCATAGAGAAATCGGAGACAAGCACACAGACCTCACAGTAGGGTAACTGTGTACAGACACACAATTTAGAGGAGCCAACACCAGCCTGCGGCCCCCGTAAGTGGCCCACTAGTCATTAGAAAGATTTTGAGAGTTGAGTCACATAAGGAAAGATCACATCACTAAGGCCCACATCATCACATCATATATGTCACCACCATCCATCCAACAGCCTGATGTCTGCGAGATATATGAGACAGGACCTCTGGCGACATCAGGACAGTGGAACAGAAGAATCCCATGGGAGGCACATGGAGATAATTGGCTTGCAAGTCAAGCTTCCCAATTAGGTACTAAAGGTGACAGGACTCTTTCAGCGAAATGCTTCCAGGGGTTGTCCCAGCAGTGGAAGATATTAAGGACATACCAAATCGACCCATACCCTTCTGAGATTAGTTATTGCTTAATTAGTCCTAGTAATATAACTCCTCTATAGAGGCAGGTGGACCAAGTGGAAGCATGCTTAAACAGGAGGACTTAAATAAGTTGAAGACCCTTAAGAGGCAGACACTTTTGGCTTGGACTTGCAATTGGCACTAGGTGGATGAGTAGGAAGTTGATCACTTCATGAGTGTAGAGACTACAGGAACCATAGTTAACAAAACTCAAGTAATATTCTAGTCTATGTGGATAACTAAGTTGAGGACTACTGTTTAGTATAACAAATAGCTCCATGGTCGTAGTGTAGGAATACAATTCAGTTAACCTAAAAGAGTATGAGAAGTTTGCGCATCAATCAGTGTTTAGACTCTTAAGATTCTGGATGTTTACCTATTAAAATTAGAATGGTACTGCAGAGGCATAGTTGTTAGAAGTAGTCCATCAAGATACTGATGCGGGATATAATATCGAAGTACCTCCTGAGCTGTACAGGCATCATCAAGCAACGAAGAAGATTTCTTATCAATATAATTGTGTTTCACACTTGATGTTAGGTATCCTACCGATTCTCCGATGTCAATATGTATCCTGTGACAGGCAACGGCTCTCTGTTAGTCTCTTTGTAATAGTGCAATACTTCTCTTCCTTAGTGTATCGTTACTTCGTTCCTTCTTCCTACCAAGACCTTGATTATTATTCTTAGACAGTTGTCTATGTTCCTCTGTCGAACGCTAATAATCAAGTCGTATTGTGGTAGAATTCTCGAAGTGGTTGAATAGATTCTATTCTTAATAGTATAGGTAACAAAGTATAATAGGTGGTTGCGTGAAGAACTAACTACCAGGCTCTACCGGCCTCCTTTTATAGTCCTTCACTCAACCCGCTTATAAATCAAAACAACTAGGAGTCATAATGATGACTCATGAAAAACATCATATGACCGCATCATTGGTCATGTGCGTAAACCACCTGACCTGTTAATAGGTCATGTGCGTGAAAGTCAATCAAACTGCACAGCCCTCTTGGCCTCCTGCGCTGCCTCCATCAGCTCTTAATAGGTCATGTGCGTGAAAGTAAATCAAACTACGCAGCCCCCTTGGCCTCGTGCGCTGCCCCCATGACCTCTTAATAGGTCATGTGCATGAAAGTAAATCAAATAAAGCCTCATGACGAATATCTTCGTCATGGTGAAACATCTCCTTCCACTATCTGCCACGCAACCGTGACACTTGAAATCTTTACTTTACTTACTTTTATTAAGACATGCCTTTCTCAACAGATTCTCCTGGCAAAGACTTTGGCCTCCATCTTTCAGTTCTACTAGAGTTTGGAGACTACCTAACCGTATATTGATAGTTCTCCTATTACCAATGCTCACTATATGAACTACGAGTTCACTTCAAACTGCACCCTCAGCTCTTACTATGATTAGGTTTTTGAAGGACTTCATTGTTCAACTTACATTCCTACATGCGAAGAAATATTCCCGACAGAGTTTCCAAAAATTGAATTTATCGAAACATTAGAACTGTAGTAGTTCAAAATAGCTATGGGGATCCCAACACAGAATCAATTCAATTGCATATATCGTATATGGTACATTCCACACTTTTAGTGTAGTTCAACCCAGTCTGAAGACCTTGTCGAGTGGAGTACCCTGTACTCTTAAAATTGACAGTTTGGCATATTTGACTAAGAACAATCCATACCCTTAGCCTGGGGCTAAGAAATCCATATATGTACTCTAAGTACATCCTACTCCTTCAGAAAAATGAAATTCCGGTTCTAAATCAAGAATCTGGTTGACCTGATTGCTGTATACTGTCTCTAAAAAATACCTGGTATTTCACCTGTGATTCATCAAAATTCACAAAGCGTTTAAATGAGAAATGGAATATTCGTACGAGGTACAGGACCCAGAACCCAACTTGACCTGTTTAGGTTTGAAGTTGTTGGATAAAATATTGAACGTGATGGCAGATATATTACAGCCCACTGTGAGTAGGATAGTGCAGGGGGAATCCATAGATACATAACCAGATAGAACAGTGATAGTTAGCACAGTACATGGGAGTCAATCTCCAACCGCACCAGTTGACTTGCGATTTGGAAAAGCAGTTAGATCTTCCTCTCTACGATCCTCCTGTCCATCTTGTACTTAACAGATATTAAAATCATTGACACCAATACCTAGAGACCATGCTATAAGTCTAGCTAAGTTAGCTAGTCATCTGGAAATATCCTTTGCT
This sequence comes from Tuber brumale, assembly GCA_014065205.1. Classification (NCBI taxonomy): domain Eukaryota; kingdom Fungi; phylum Ascomycota; class Pezizomycetes; order Pezizales; family Tuberaceae; genus Tuber; species Tuber brumale. The sequence continues at coordinate 548,526 of JACCEG010000003.1, read as the reverse complement.
TGAATTAGACAAGATATTAACATATCACTTAACCAGGTCAATATTGTCTTCAAATAATTGAAGGAGGTCATCAAAGACAATAGCTTAAAATCACTTAAGGTACAACAACAAATCACAGAAGGTCCAGACATACATGATGATGACATCGCTGTTATGTTGATCCAGCTAGCGGGAGTAGAATAAGAGGTGTAGGACATCCAAAAGGAAATGCTATGGGAAGTAGCAAAGAAACTTGACGCCCAAGATAGGCATTAACAAGAACATGCAGAAGTGACCACCAGGTTACTGAGAATACTGGGACAACACAGCCAAGAGGCCTTAGCCCAGGACTAAACCTTGAAATAAGTGGTCACAAACCTCCAGATAAAATTCTAAGAATTCTGTTCACCAAGTATCGGTCACGATCAGAAAGTCAACTATTCACTCAACTCTTGGAGGTTAGACTAAATGGTTTACCAAAAGGAGATCTGAGAACTGAAAACCCTACAATATCGGGAAGAGGAAGAGACAAATAATGCCAGTAGAGTATTGATGTAATTGTTAATGAAGGTACTAGCAATGGTGCCCCAGGAAAGCTCTTCAAGATCGATACCATTATACATGGTTTAAGAGGAGAATAATAATGACTACTATTTTCCTCTAACGTGAAAAGATAAAGGGAAGAGCAAGAAAGCCACTGATGCAACTACCTCCAGAGCCCAAGGAGGAGACCCAGACGATCTTAGCGATATCGACGATGATGGTAAAGAAGAAAGAGGAAGAAAGAGAGGAAGTCTAAGCTGTGGGCAGAGAGGAGAAACACTAGAATAGTCTGGTACGGCAGAAACCCTGGCCAATGCGATGGCGCTAAATATTACGCAACCATCATAGCCACATCCATTCTTTGAAGCCAAATACAGATAAGACATAGATGACTGGATTATCTGGTGTAATGATTATGAGGAAGTAAGCACTTAGATCTGGGACAATGCATGAGAAAGAATGGTATACGCACTCAATCAAACAGAAGGCGGCATAGTGCTTCATTATACCATCTGCGATAGTAAGGTTATGGATCGACTTCGGAGGACAACCGAGCAGCCAGAACTGACAACTTGGTCCAGATTTGAACCTGACAGGATCAAGTGTTTTGCCGCTGATAAAGCAGAAAGACAATTGCTTTAAGATATGCAGTTAGTCACATATGAAGGCGATATTGAGTTGTTCTTAACATCTATGTACAACCTCAATATCAGAGCCTGAATGATGGTAGTATCATGAAGAGAGGAAGTAGAGAACAAACTTGCAGAACAAATAATCCACAGGTGGTTGGCAATACACTACTCTGCGGATCAAGAATTGGAAGCAACATTGGGGCTAGTTGGTCAGTCTGAAGAAGTATTGATTGCAAGAAAAAAGCTTGCAAAAGAGCAAACAATCAAGCAGAGGATAGTGCAAGAATTGTAAAAGAAATGACCGATGGGACTCTAAACAAAATGAACAAAGGACTAACAAACCTGATGTCAAGAGAGGTGGAGCCCCTCCATAAAAGCAGAAACAAGACAAGGAGCAGGAAAGGCCAAAAAGGAAGTTGGGAAGTGTGGCGAAAACAACCCATACAGGCTTCGACCAGGCTCATACAGGTATCCCAGGAAGTATTATAGACAGATGAAGGCGGAACAAGAATTGCATATGTTGCGGAAAAAAAAACTACACCTGTCAAAAGTGTTGTGGAGATGTCGGTATATCATAGGCAACTATTAGTGGAAGACCGATATCAATAGGACCCCGTCATACAAGATCACCTATTCCGAAGCCTAAATTAGCAAGCAGAGTCACTACCCTCCTGCAACTAGCCATAAAGAATGGGATCCGAGAAATGGGAGATGACGAAGAACTGATCCATATCAGTTTCCAGGCACCAATGGCGATAGCGTTTGGGTAGTCAGTGTCTATATAGAGCTGGAATCGAAATAGGAACACCATCTTTGTGCGGTGAATTTGGTACCGACTATGATGGAGATCAGGTAGTACATGTGCAACTATTGGAATTGCAATTCAAAATGATCAAAGAGGTGCGAAGCAAGTGTCTCTTTTAAAGACCAAAGCTAGTAGTCGCCAAGTAAAGGCACCACACAAGGGACTAGAGAGCTCAAACATGATGAATCAATATCTAGAGAGTCTTCACTAAAAGGGAAGATAGTCAACATACCCACATAACCCCAGAGTCAACAATACACAGCTCCTTGAGTCACCTGGTAGCCGCCCGCTACTCATGTACAAGTTAGTTATTATACTGAAGATATTGGGATTTAGTAATGCAAGGTCTTCCGCATACCATTACCGACCAGAGGATAACCTATAGGAGCCATTCCACCAACCACATGAGTTTGAGTCATATTATACATGTCCACTACTTTGCCTTCTGGTCAGCGCTTAAGGTAGGGATACACACCTTTAGTGTACAGGGCCCCTCTGAGTTAGCGGGACGGATAAACAAAAAACCTAAGAGACAGGATAAGTGGAAATGAGAGCTCCATACCAGGAGAGTAAAAGGACTAATTAGTGCCCAAAAACGTGGTATGAGCCAAGGTCTGGTGTATTGGGAGAAGGCATCCAGCTGGAGAACTAGTACTATGTAATAGCGTATCAGTGAAATGCTGCTTTGTATGTAGACCAGAATATTAGAGCTAATAATTACTAGTTTGTCTGTAGCAACCTCAGTGGTCGAAACTATGCAGGTGTAGTAACAAATATTTTGTTACCTGCACTCAATACCAATGATGCGCAAATAAAAATGCCGTGAGAAACTAAGTAGCACCAAGTCTGTGCAATTAGGCGCTTCAAAACTATAACAATACAACTGTCCAGCCAGGATCGCTTACTTCTATATACATGATAAGTACTACAAAGTTAAAGTCATTTTGGACTCAGGATCATACTTGTTCTTTATTAATAAGAACCTAGTTGAAGACCTTTGCATTCCTATAGTTGTACGCAATAATGCAGTTGATATCTGGAGTTTTGATAGCTCCACGGCAGCCTCAGAAGGGAAGTGTTATACCCTACCTATAAAATTAGGAATAGGAAAGAACCAACATATTTCTGAAGTATTGTATGAAGAGGGTAAATCAGGACATTATGGAATGAGAATTCATGTTTGTTTGTGGTATTTTGAACATCTAGTATCGTAAATAGAAGAGGTAAATAATTGGACTTTTGCGGCAAAAGGTAGTGAAAACTCTGGAGAAGATGAAGGCACAACGGATATGTATGTATATGACAAATCTATCACTTAGGATCCTCATGCTTGTTGTATCAGATGAATCAGAACCATTGAAAATAGTGCAGAACTCGAATCCTAATCAAAGGAATACTAGTATTACAATCTTTTGTTTGAAGCTCAGAGGGCAGAAGTACTAGCTCCAAGATCAACTTTTGAATAAGAAGTTGAATTAGATCCTGGATCGACTGCCCCCTGGGGAACAATGTACCCATTACCTAAAATACAACTTGAGGTTTTACGGGAATCCTTGGAAACCATGATTGAACCGGGAAAGATTACAAAAAGTCAATCAGTGGCAAGAGCACCTATATTGTTTATACCAAAACCTGATGGCAGACTATGGCTAGTTGTGGATTACTGAAATCTAAATAAAATTACCATCGTCAGCAAGAATCCCCTTCTACTAATGTCTGAACTCCGAAACCATATAAGAAGTGCCAAGATCTTCACCAAGTCAGACCTTAACGATGCCTACAACTTGATTAGTATTAATGAAGTAGATGAATGGAAAACAGCTTTTGGGATAAGATATGGATATTACAAATGTAAGGTGATACTATTTGGATTGGTCAGTGCCCCGGCCATGTTCCAAGGTATAATGGACTAAGTATTAATAGAATCCTAGGATCTTGCAGTCGTAGGTTACCTTAATGACATTCTTTTATATTCAAAAGATGAAAAGGAACATATCGAAGTGGCCAGAAAGTCTGACAAAGTTTATCAGACTTTGAATTCACGGTATCGCTAAAATAGTCGGCCCTTCCTGCCAAGAGTGTTGAATTCCTAAGCTACATAGTAGCGGTCGATAGAGTGTCTATTAGCACCCACAAGCTGCAATCCATAATGGTTAGGAAGCCACCCAAATTAGTCGGAGATGTGCAAGTCTTTATTGGATTCGCTAACCTCTCCCAATAATTCCTAAAAAATGTCTCTGCTATTTGCAAGCCAATTGCCAAGCCACTACTCGCAAATCCAAAGAATTTCAAATTGGGAGTGGAGGAGAATACAGACTTCACAGAGTGATCGTACCACTTCACAACAGCTCCTATACTCTACCACTTCATCCTATAAAGAGAAACAGTGGTAGAGACTAACTCTTCTAATTTCATACTCAGTTGTGTCCTTTCACAATACTTTGAGAAATAACTACATCCAGTAGCATTCCATTCCTGAAAATTGAACTCTGTGTAATGCAACTATGAAATCCACAATAAGGAACTTCTTGCAATCTTCAAAGCATCCACAGAATAGAGACACTACTTGATCGAAACAGAAAAACCAATTATCATCTTTACTGACTATCAAAACCTTCAATACTTTCTTACCCTGTAAGTCTGGAGTAGCTGTCAAATTAGAAGTATTCAGAAGTTGGTGGAATACAATTTTCACATCGTATACCAACCAGGCACAAAAAGTGGAAAGCCTAGTGCATTGAGTAGGCAGCCATAATACTGTTCTAAGGCAGAAGCTACGAATTGCAAACTGAAAACTTTTAGACTACCAAATTTCTTAGTATCATTAGTAGCAATACTAGGTGAAGAAGAACAAGACAGGGATGGAGACAAGGATTTGGACTTATAACCTTGAAGAGGAGGCAACGAACTCATAACCAGGGTTGCAAGGTTGAGCAAAATGGCATATTTGCCAAAGAAAGGTGCAAGGATAGCCACTGGTCATGACCTATATACCATAGAAGATGAAATGTCCTAAAATGAGGGACAAGCATTAATAAGGACAGGGATAGCTGTAGGGCAACTGGGAGGGACATATGGAAAAATTGCTCTAAGAAGCAGACTAGGGGCTCGCAATGGAATCTCCACTACTGCTGAAGTGATCGATTCAGACTACACCTGAGAACTCAAGGTCTTGCTATTCTACCATAAGGATATAGATTTTCAAATAAAAATCAGTAGCTATATAGTCCAACTCATGGTGGAAAAAACCAATACTACCGAGATCATAGAAGTGGATGACTTAAAGAAGACAGAACGTCAGACTGCAGCATTCAAAAGTACTGATATAGCAACAAGAGCCTTGATTACCATACAAGAGGAACCTAGCATAAATTACCTGCAGGCATCGCCTAAAGACAACGAACACTGTCATGACATATCAGATGTTCCTGAAAGAGTTCTAATGTCCAATGCCATTATCTGGCAAAAATATTTGAAGTAATTTAACCAAGAGTTCTCAAGCGAGATACAGGCAGCTATCAGAATAGATCCAGCTTGGAGATAATAGTGGGAAGAACTTGTTAAGCTATGAGATGAAGGAAAGGATTATCTCCAGGATTGGCCCTTAACTGACAATCTACTATATCATAAGCAAACTCTATTTCTAACAAATAATCAGGGGCAATATATCAACATCGCAGCAGGTTCTCACAATACAAAATTGCAGGAAATTTTGGACAAGAGAAACTCTTGGAAATCATTATGGGAGACTTCTATTGGAAAGGACTAGTGCAGTAGATCAACAATTATGTACGAGACTGCAATAAATACTAACATAATAAATCACCTAGATAGACTAAGTATGGATTATTGCAACCTTTGCAAAGACATTACGTAGTATAGGCATCTATCTTAGTAGACTTTATCGCACAACTACTAGAGTCACAGGAATGCACTCAGATTGTGGTGGTAGTGGATCACTACACAATGATGCTAGACTTTATCAGACAACAGACATCAGCAACTGCTAGAGATGTTATAAATTCATTCAGGAAAGAAGTCTGAACGCTACATGGCCTACTAAAGGAAATTGTCCGGGATATGGACACAGGTTCACAAGAGAATTGTGAGAATCTTTGTGCCAGGAGTTCGAACTCAAGCGAAAAATGTACACCACTCACCCCTCACAAACTGATGGACAAACGGAATGTACTAACCAAGTGCTGGAAGGATACCTGCAAACCTTTTTCAACCTTGATCAGGGTGACTAGTATCAGTTATTACAATTGGCTGAAGATGATTATAACAACTCTGCTACAAATGCCGGTGGGATGTCCTCATTATATGCCAACTACGATGCCATCTACAGACTATGTAGATGAACAAGCGCGATTCTTAAAATTGAAGAGCAACACTGTTTGCCAGCAGTATCAAGACGATATATAAACAAGCGAGAGAGTCATCAGAAAGGACAAGAGAAGGAATGGTGAAATTCTATAACTGAAAAGCTACATAGTAACGGGACTTCAAGATCAGGGACAAAGTAATGTTAAACACGAAAAACATTGGTAGCCGACAAAAATGCAAGAGGCTTAGCCCTAAGCTTTGGGGTTACTTCCAATCTTAGAACTGTAAGGATCATGTGCCTACAAGCTCAACATATCTACTTGATAGAACATTCATCCCTTATTCTCCTTCACATTATGGGAACCATATTGTGAACTACTTCATAATAACCATTAGTAACCACCTAGAGAACGGGAGTACATTGATGGCAATCTACCAGGGGAGGTTGTGAGAATAGTAAGAAGCATGATAAATTCTTAGAGGAAACAGGTACACCACTGCTATTAAGAAAAGCGGGAACTGTGGTACTTCGTCTAATGGCAACAGTGTTGAGAAGATGACAATACATAGGAGCTGGCCACCAGTATGGAAAATGTGGAAGGAGTTGTGGAAAGATTTCATAATTAAAATTGGGACAAGACAGGAAGGGAAGAAGTAAGATAGTAAGGAAAAGGTTCTCCTACAGTAGCCAAGTAACCTTCGAAGGTATTTTAACCTGACTACCCTGAGTCTTAAAATGTATATGGAAAGATTTTTAAAAATATGATGGTAAAGGCATTTGAGGTGAAGCCTGGTAGGAGGGAGCTCATGTTAGGTATATGGAAATCTGAGATAAGTGTACAGACCTCACAGTATAGTAACTGTACAAGATTCGCAATTTGCGGGAGCAAACACCCCTCTCCTTGGGCCCCCTTATAGAGCCCGCATGGCATAGGTGATATTTCGAGAATTGTGTCCTATAATGAAATGTCACACTAATGAGTCCCACCTTATAACAACATATATGTCACTGTCGTCTGGCTGACCACATACTGTTCACAAGATATATAAGAGGGGACCCTTGGCAACATCGGGGAAGTAGAATGCAACAGGTCACTGGGAGGCACATGGAGATAATGCACTTTAAAGCGAGGCTTTCTAATAATTGGCTGAAGGTAATGGGACGTTTTCAGCTAAATACTCCCTAGGGTCGTCACAGTAGTAGAGGCTAATGAAGATATACTGAATCCACCTATCCCCTTCTGAGATCAGCGGTAGGTTAGTTGGTCCTAGTAATAAGACCCCTCAACAGAAGCAAGTGGACCAAGGGGAAGCACACACAGACAGGAAGACCTAGATCAGTCGACAACCCTTAAGATGCTGACATAGTGGGCTTGGACTTGCAATTGGTACTAGGTGGCCTGGCATGAAACTGATCATCAGACAACCGAAGAGACTACTGGAACGATAGTCAACAAAACCAAGGTAATATCATAGCGTATACAGATAACTAAGTTGAAGAATGCTATTTAGTATAACAAATAGGCCAGTTATCTCAATGATGGAATACAATTCCGTAACTGTGCAATAGTGGGAGAAGTTTCAGTATCAAACAGTGTTCACACTTATAAGATTTAGGATGTTTGCATACTAAAACCAGAGTAGTACTTCAGAGGCATAGTAGTTAGAAATAGTCCACCAATACTCAGATGCGGGACATAATAACTGAAGTACCTCTCAAGCTTTACAGACATCGTCAAGCAATAGAGAAGAGATCTATTCAATATAATATTTGTTTCACACTGGGAATCTTTAATTTATATATTTTTGGTGAGACCAGTCTTCCTTGACAGATTCTCCGATCAAAGCTTTTGGCCTATATCTTTCAGTTCTACCAGAGTTTGGTGTCAGCCTAATATGTGCTTTTCATGATTTGTTGTAAGTGATTTTCTTACTTATTACTTTATGCTTTGAGGAATATAAAATACTACAAGTTTTGGATTATTTTACCAATATTGAAAAGACTGTACTATACGACTAGAGTTGGAGATAGAGTATTAGGGAACTTAAACTCTCTCATGATAGTAAAGTTGAAGAAAGAGTACAATAGGTGTTAAAGACTCAAGATACAAGGTCTTGCACACCTTAACATAGTCACAGGTCTAAGAGCTATTATGAGGAAGAGAACCCAAGAAAGAGAAGCTAAGTATTGTTTACCTGCTGCTAAGTACTGACCTTGGCTCGGTAATGTAACACTTGCAATAGGCTTGTATTTGTAACCTTGTACAATTCACATCAAAGTAATATTTTCCATTTTCTACAAAACTTTACTACTATACACTGGTGGTATAATAAGTTTTCATATCGCTGTGTGGTAATAGTTGAAATCACGATCACTGCAACTACCTTACACAACTATGGCTCTACCGCACTCCTGCCCTGTCACAGAAGACACAAATCAAGAAATTTATGTCCTGTATAAACATACAGATATGGGATATAATAAAATTTCTAAGCTCATGAAGCTTTTCAAGTTAACTGTTTCCACGGTGATAAAAAAGGCTGAAAACCATGATGGCAACACCTATGATGCTCCCAGAGCTAGCAGACCACTAAAGATAACGGATTTCAAAATGAAGATCAGACTTGATATTATTGATGCTGAGCTTCATTTAGCACTAAAGGATATTACCCAACAGGCTAATATTGGTCTAGGAAAAGATACTATTAATAAGATCTTTGGGGAAGTTGGTATTAAGCTTAAAATACCAAGGAAAAAGCCTTTTTGGAAGAATGGATAGAAGGAGAAGAGGAAGGTATTTGCTAGGCAGAGCAGGAATTGGACAAGAGCTTAGAAGTGGGTGGTTTTTGTTGATGAGGCCACTATTGAGTATGATTTAAATTAAGTAGGAATAAAGATCTGACTTAAAGTGGGTAAGGAGCTGGAAGAAAAAAACTTAAAGCCAAGCTTTAACTCAGGAAGGACTAACATTGGGGTCTATGCTACAATCATGCATGGAAGGAAGACTGAGGTAATTCTTGTCATGACCAGGAGCGAGAAGGATAGAACAAGTAAATCAGACAGGCTTGGTCTGAATTCACATCAGTATGCCACTGAAATTCACCAGCCATACCTTACCCCCTTTGTAGAAGAGATAAATAGATACCCAGGAACTATTCATATGACTGCTGATAATTCATCAAGGCATAATGGGTTGGCAAACAAAAAATTGCAGGAGGATTGTGGATATCAAAGACTGTCTTGGCCTCCCAACTCATCAGATCTGAATCCTATTGAGAATACCTGGTCCCTTCTCAAAAAGGCCCTTAAAAAGCGATTCTCCAGGTTGGAAAGAAGGCCTCATAGTGCTGCTGAATTATTTCAAGCAGCCAAGGAGGTGTGGGAGCTCATCCCCCAGGAGACAATAGATGGGTGGATTAAAAGAATACCCAAGAGACTTCAGGCTGTACTGGATGTAGATGGAAGCCATACAAAATGGTAAAATATTTAAAATATTCTGTTATATTTCTTCTACTATCTATTCTGTAATTGAGCTGTTATGATTTTTTTTTAAATTTTCAAGTTTCTATTTTGTTGGGGTGGTCTGGTTGCGCCGGGGAGTACGGAAACTTATTAGACACCAGTGTACCTTGCATAAAATAATTCGTATTATAACAATTTTGAAACATTGAATAAAATACGTCTCTAATAATAAAATACGGTTTTTATACAAAATGGTATAAATACAATCTCAAACGCTAGTGTCGAATGGAGCGGGACGTTTTTGGTTGGGTTGGGTCCGGGAATTTGGCAAGAGCTTGGAGATTTTGTGAGATGTGAATCTGGAACCCAATTATGATATTATATGATAGAAAACTTTTCAGGTCTTTATTAGGAACCAAGTTGTCCCCCCTTGTGAGGCTGCGAGTGCAGCACCGTACCGTACAGTACAGTACGGGTATTCTGGATTGAGGGATGGTGATTTAACTTGTCGCCCGAGGAATGGGAGTTTATTAGACTATTCGAATCTCCACTAGTAGATCGGGAATGGGCTTGTGAGCAGGCTTGGCACGGTCCACCTTTTGGTGTTGAGGAACACTTGGGTGGAAAGTTGGACTATGATAACCATCCCAATTTTCTGTCACCACATTTTTTTTTGTTTGGTTGCTCCCCTGCACTCTCATCTCAGCTGCCAGTAGGACTCCTGCCCGGGATTTTCTTTTTCTTCTCCTCTTCTTTCTTCCTTCTCTTCCCCCCCCGATCGAAACAACAAGCAAGTTGGCGGGCAGGTAGAGCACCGTCCACCCCCGGGCTCCTCCATTAATCAATACTCTTTTCCTTATTCTCTATTCTATTCTAAAGGCTCCGAGCCAGCTGTTCAAAGGATAGCAATTTTTTCTTAACAAAACGGGGAACGTAGAGGGAAGGGGAAGGAAGGGCAAAACACATAGTCGATTTTGACTATTTATATCTTGCCCCTTGTTCTGTCTTGTGTCTGGTTAACAGCAGACAGATAGCATTGAGCAAGCTCCTGCTAGCACGACATTACGGCTTCAACCACCTCCCACTCCCTTTCTGTTTCCCTTTTTGCTTCAACCGTTACACGTCCGCTTTTGCCCTCCCCTCCCATCGTTTCCGTTTCTGCATCACCTGCATCGATCTTCTGTGTTTATCCACCCAGATCCACCCCCGGCACCCTTCGTCATTGAGTCTGCCAGCGCGAGATAGGTCAGGTGCCGCAGCGGAGCGAGCCTCCAACAGACGAGCTCCTGCAAGATGACAGCAGGCGATAACGAGAATACCGGTAGTAGCAGTGGGAGCAACAATAATGGGAGTAGTAGCAGCAACGGTTGTGGAAGTGGCAGCAGCATTGGTAATGTTGGTGGACACCGTGACGGTTTACGCAACTTAGTGGAAGGCCTCACGCTATCACCAGTCACCTCTCCTATCTCGCCCACATCCCCGTCATCAGCTCCACTTTTCAACCACCCTTCACAATCCATCTTCAATAATCCCGGCGTTGGATCCTCCGCACCCTCTTTGTTGACCGTCCCATACAGCAACGCCGGTGCTCGCCTCCACTCGTTCACTTCTCGGCCTCTGAGTTATGGTGGTGGCAGCGGGAGTGCTGCGAGCTCGAGTGTTAAGGCAGCTGCTGTAGCTGGGGGTTCTAGTGGAAGCAATGGCCGTGGGGCCGGTTCTGATCCTGCTGTGAAGGAGGTGGACGATCCGACGACCCCCGTGAGTCATTTAGACAAGGCTGCTGCTGCGCCGAATACCTTCTCGAGGCTCTTTGCGACACCAGCCCCGCAGACTACGTTCAGCCGGGGTGGAAGGAATTGTAGCTATCGAGGTAGGCAACTGTTCCGCCCTAACATGGCTTTTTCTTTTCTCTCCCCCCCCCCCCCCTCTTTCTGGGAATGTAGAACTAACGTGTAACGATAGGTTCTGATTCGGTCAAGTTGGAAGACTTCCTCTACACCCGTGGTTTCCTGGAAGGGGCTTGCAGCGATGTCACCATCATCACTTTCGGCTCTCGATATTGTTTGCATCGACTTATTCTGGACCGATCGCCTTTCTTCTCATCATGTTTCAATGGCGGGCCTTGGCTAGAATCCACCTCATCAGAGATCTCATTGTCTCCATCAGATCCTAATATCACTCAACATGCGTTTGAACTTGCCCTAGGAAGGTTGTACGGCCATGTTGACAGAGCCGAGGAGGACCGCCACGCGCTCCCATTATTGGCTGCGGCAAGCTATTTAGATCTCCAAGACCTCGCGGAATCTTGTGCCAGCTCCTTACTCAGGAACCTTGGAACTAGTAATATCTCCACCGTCGTTAGATTCGTCACAAACAGCTATTACGGTCCGCTCACAGATAGGCTAATGGAGAGTGCTAAAGCCATGCTATATCGGGATGGGTGGGAGATGAGTTTTGAGGAGTGGGAAGGGATCAGTGGCGAGGTTGCGGCTGATATCATTGGATATGATGGGTTTTACGTTCCTAGCGAGTGGTTGAGATACTGCTTCGTGAAGGATATGATTGACTGGCGGGTTTGCCATTCCTTCTCGTATAATCGTGCAACCAATGAGGAATGTTCTCTAGATGACGAGGATTACGATGCCGATGGAGCCTCGGCTTTCGACGACGAGGAGACTGACGTCAAGCCCTTGAGAGAGCTCCTGGAGAACGGCATCTACTATATCCATATGTCTTTCGAGGAGTTGCAAAAGATTGAAATGGACCGGGATGTTCTCGGAAGAAGGACGGTTACTCAGGACACTATCAGAGAAGCACTCTGGAACCAGGTGCGATTGAGGCAGAAGGTTATGAATGTTCCACTGAATAGTCCTGATCTTGGCATTACCGAGACAGAGACCGTGCGCCAACCCACTCCTCTGGGGAGAAAGAGTTCCCAGAGATTGCCGACTCCAAGGTTTGGCGAGAAGCTGGGCGAACCGGGATCCGGGCGCGTAACTCCAACGCGACAAGATGATGGAGATGATGGACCTGACGGGCCTGATACGCCAACCACCATACGCGGGCGCCAGACTAAGCGCAAGTATTATATTCCTACCGAGGATACGACCACTGTTATTGGAGATTGTCAAGATACTCCTCAGCACCTTGTTGTTTCTCATCCGGTGCATCGGGCTTCTACTTCTAGGGCTTCTGAATGCCAGGCAGGTGCGGAGCGGGCCGGGGGTGGCGAAGATCGAGATTCGTCTCTCCCGTTCGAGGAGTTGAGGTACTCCGAGTTTCCACCATTCAGATTTTCGGCAGAGTTTAAGAGCGTTAGAAATCTCAAAGAGAAGAAGAGAGTGTACTCGAAGACGGTATTTTATGCAGGAAGTCACTGGAACATTTATATCCAGAAAGTCCGCAGTAAGAACCTTCAACTCGGTGTCTACCTCCACCGAGCCAAAGACAGGGAGACTGCAGGCGGAAGCCATGGTAGTTCATCCGCCTCGCGAGAATCCGAAACTATTGGCCAGGTAATTACTGTGGACGAAAAGGTCGGCACTCTTGAGTTGCATACTCGCAACACGAGTCATTCGACCGAGGGCCTTGGGGATGTGACTGTTACAACAGATGGAGATATCACGGCATCAACCTTTACCGACGGAAACGTGTCGGGGAGACCCGGAGCCAATACTAGCGCTACCAGGTCTGCCATGCCTCAACCTTCATCTTCGGAGGTTGGTGTACCAGCAATTCCGTATTACATTGATTCCAGGCCTATGATCCAGACTTACTTCAAGATATTTAGTCCTAGTAGAAAGGGCAAAGTTTTGAGTATGTTTTCTTCCGGCCCGGATAGTTTTAATTTCTCACAGAGTTGGGTATGTGTCCTCCTCTATCTATTGCGATATGGGTACTGACGGTTAATGCAGGGGTGGAAGAGCAGCAGTTTGATACTAGAAGAGGGGATGACCGGGGGGGACGTGGATAAAGATGCCAGACTGAGATTCATGGTTGTTCTCGGTATGTTTTTCCTCCTTCCAATGAGCCACTCTCCCAAGGAAAGATAGCTAACGAAACCTGCGAAATAGGTAATGTTTAAACGACAGGATTGTTTAATTAATGTATCAATTACGAAACTAATTTTCTACGGATGTTCTTATGTTCTACATAGCCTTTTTTTTTTTTTTTTTTAATACAGGCTGGCGCATTTCTTGGCTTTTTGATGTCCTCTTCACTATTCTCTCACTATCTTTCGCTTCTATTAACTTTGTAGTGACCATTTTGTTTTTGTTATTTGATTCCATTCTATGTGGCCGGTAAACTGGCAGGAGGGTGAACTTAATCATTTTCCGAGGGAGGGGGAATGAATCACTTGAGCCCGGTCCTGATTTGGTGATTTCTTCGACGAGTATCATAGGAGAAAAGAGCAAAATTAACTGATCTATGGCGCCCAGCTCCTGTTATCCGCTGTTCCCATCACTCGGAGACAGCCTGCTAGCCGCCCTCTAGCTTACATAACCTAACTCGAGCCCCTCTTTTTGGCGGGGCCTAAATTCCGCTTGGCAACAAGCCTTTTGACTGAACATTTCTTTCCTTTGAGTCAAACCCGATTGACTCGACCCAAAGTTGGAATATTTAAGTAGATAAAACGCCCCTCTGCTCGCTAACTTCAAGCAACAGAGCCAAAATGTCCGAACAACCCTCAGCACCGGCCGAAAATACTCCAAATCTGCATCTCGATGAGGTTACTGGGGAAATGGTCTCCAAGTCGGAATTGAAGAAGAGACAGAGGAAGAGAGAGAGTGATGCAAAGAAGGCTGGAAAGGCTGCTGCGGCTGCTGCCACTGCTCCTCCAGGAGGTGGTGCTGCAGCAGCAGCGGCGGGGAAGCAGTTGGATGATGGGGAACTTACGCCGAATGTTTGTCTTCTTCCCTCCTACCTCTTCCCTGTGTGAAGGGGCTGATTGATTGATTTGTCCTTATGTGGACAGCAATACTTCGAAATCCGCTCCCGCTCAATTAATCGTCTCCGCGAGACCAAGGCACCAAATCCATACCCGCACAAGTTCCACGTCAAGGACAAGCTCGAGGATGTCATCAGGGCACATAGCGGTGCGCTAGCTAAGGGCGAGACAAAGCCCGAAGTAGAGGTGCGCGTAGCGGGGCGTATCCACGGCTTACGTTCCGCCGGTGCTCGCCTCCGCTTCTACGACCTCCGCGCCGAAGGCGTCAAGATCCAAGTCGTTGCGCAAGGTCAGGAGGTCGTGGGTGACTACCAAGCCCAACACGAGTACCTCCACCGCGGTGACATCATTGGTATCGTCGGTTTCCCCGGAAGGACGAATCCGAAGAAGGCCGACAATCCTGGTGAATTCTCAATCTTTGCGAAGGAGGTCGTCTTGCTTTCTCCTTGTCTACATATGCTCCCTACCGAGCACTTTGGCTTGAAGGATCAGGAGACTAGGTACAGGCAAAGGTACCTTGACCTGATTATGAATAATAGCACGAGGGATATCTTCGTCACGAGGAGTAAGATCGTCTCCTACGTGCGTAGGTACTTTGACGAGAGGGATTTCGTAGAGGTGGAGACGCCCATGATGAATGCTATCGCTGGAGGGGCCACTGCGAAGCCGTTCATTACACATCATAATGACTTGAACATGGACCTTTTCATGCGGGTTGCTCCAGAGCTGTACTTGAAGATGCTCGTTGTCGGAGGCCTAGAGCGCGTCTATGAGATCGGCCGGCAGTTTAGAAACGAAGGGATCGATCTCACGCACAATCCCGAGTTCACCACTTGCGAGTTTTACTGGGCGTATGCAGATGTTAATGACCTTTTGGATATTACGGAGGAACTAGTTTCTGAGATGGTGAAGTGCATTACCGGTAGCTACAGGACCAAGTTTCACACTCAGGGTGGAAAAGTGTATGAGGTAAACTGGGAGCGTCCTTGGAAGAGAATCGAAATGATGCCTGCTCTTGAGGCCGCTACGGGAAGGAAATTCCCGCCAGGGGATCAATTACACACTAAGGAAACCAACGAATTCCTCACAGAAATTGCAAAAGCACACGGAATCGAATGCTCTCCACCTCTCACCAACTCTCGTCTTCTTGATAAGGCAAGCACCCTCCCCCTTTCGTCCTGCTCATTTGCTAACCCCGCCAGATGGTTGGGGAATTCATCGAAGAAACCTGCATAAACCCCACCTTCATAACCGGCCATCCACAAATGATGTCTCCGCTCGCCAAATACCACCGCTCACAGCCGGGCCTCTGCGAGCGCTTCGAAGCCTTCGTCTGCAAGAAGGAGATTGTCAACGCGTACACCGAACTGAACGACCCCTTCGACCAACGCCTCCGCTTTGAAGAGCAGGCGAACCAGAAGGACCAGGGTGACGATGAGGCCCAGCTCATTGACGAAAACTTCTGCACCAGCTTGGAATACGGACTCCCACCTACTGGTGGTTGGGGGATGGGGATTGATCGCTTGGTCATGTTCTTGACGGATAAGTATAGTATTAAGGAGGTTTTGGCATTTCGTGAGTTTGTCTTTCTACCTAGGGTGGAGCTGGGAGCTAATAGTTTGATAGCATTTATGAAGGATGACCACTCTGAGAAGAAGAGTGCGGAAGAGGTGGTTGGGATTCTGCCGGTTCTGTAAGTTTTTTTCTTCTTCCTCCTTTACTTACTCCTTTGCACTCTTAATTGATTGATTAGTTGTTAGAATGACTGACTTTTGTTATAGTGCTGAGGGCACTGGTAAATTACAGGCGTAGATTTTTATTTTTATTTTTATTTTTTCTCTTTTCTTTATCTTTCCTTTTGCTTTTGCTTCATTAGAGGTTGGGTGGGTGATTAACTGTGATGTGAACTAAAGGGGCGAGCGGGAAAAGCAAAAAAATGGATTCCGGTTTATTTATCTTTTGCGGGTTTTATTCGTGTGAGAGGATTTGTTTGTTTGAGGTAAATTGTAGAAAAATTGTAGGCACGATGCCTTTTATGGGAATGTGGGCTATGGGACCAGTGCATACCGGTGTACAGTCGTGTCCGGAAAGTTTTCATACCCCTTTCCAATGCAACTAAGTAAATCACAATGAGCAATGTCAACCGATAATTCAATAAATAAATCTATCTTAAAATATCAATCATAAAGACTATTTGGGTGTTGTTATGCGAAAAATGTACAGTTGCATTTTAAAGAGTGGAGGTTTAAAGTTTGCATAGCAACCAAGTAAATCTTGAGAAAAACAAGAAAAACGATTTACTCGTGCCAAGGTTGTGGGTTGTCAGCCACAACCCCCACAAGCTGGCAAGCTCGCTTTGCAGGGGCACTCTAAAGAGTGCCTGACAGCTCAATGTCACTGGACAGCTCAATGTCATTTTTGTGGCTCAACACCATTATTGTGGCTCAATACCGGTTATGTCAACAAGATAATATTACTTCCTTGATAGAAGCTTTGAATTCAAAGTAAGTTAATATTATAAAAAAAGTAACTTTTATTGGAATTTGATGATAGAATGTATTTTCTTTCTAGTGTACATTGATTTTTCCCAATCGAACCAGCTTCTTAATCCCTACTATTATCATTTTTGATATTATTTTCTTATATTTTTTTATTTCCTGTTTCTTTTTGAAATATATATTAAACTCACTCAATAGTGGCTTGCATGCTGCCTTTTCAATTCTGTCTCTTGTATTTTGAGCCCTCTGTAGCTGTTGTTCAGCCTTTTCAACCTCTAATTCCTGCCTCTTATTCACTATTTGATGAGCCTCTGACGCATACAGAACACCACCCCTTTGCACCTGCTGCCAGTTTTGTGGTCTTTTTCTAGCATTTCTTACTTTATTAGCAGCTTGTGTATTCTCCATATGCTCAATTGCTAATCCCCCAGTCTATGCTTGTGCCAGTCCACCCTGTAAAACAAGTTTGAGTCACTTTTGGAATGTTGGTTATAAGCTGGCAGTGTCTTGCTCTAATTGCTCCTCTTACCATTTTAAGGATGTAATTGTAAGTGGAATTGTTCCCAGCGTATCGTCTATGTTGATTGAGGATTCAGTTGATTGCGGAAGAATTGAAACTTCCAGGAGTTTTGAAATTACTATGTTGGGATTATAAGGTATGAGTCTAGCTACCCGGAACGTAGAGTGAATTGTGGATGGCTTAAATGTTGAGAGTCTAATTGAATGGATTTAGTCTAGGAATATACCTTTATCGAAGTCACCACAGCTAGTCTGAGTTGCAGCTTCAACAGCCTCTGCATGATAATGTTTATATGGCTGGAATACAACTACATCTAGTAGTTGTGAAAGGTGGGTAGTATGTGCAGGAAGATAAAGGACGATGATCTTGTAACGATCACACTACTTCAAGAACTGTGCATTGTAGTGAGAACCAAAGCAATCCAGAAGCAAGAGTTAGTAGATTCCAACTTGAAGTTTACCGGAATACCTTTCGAAGTGTTCTGCCTACTTGATTGACAACTCGTCATTACTATATCCTGTATCTGATATACTTATCAGATTATCGACTGGTATTGATATTGTAGTATACCAAGATTCCTAGTGAGTAACTCCGAGAACAATAATCATCAGTAGTGAAACTGCTCAGCCACTACTAATAGCTTCACAAACTGTGGCCGGCTCACGGTTTGTTGAGCTTGCAAGATAGGACTGCCGATTGGAATCCAGAGTAAATATCTACTGATGCTGTCTAATTCTGATACAAAATCCAGTTTCTTCGAAATTGTACTAATCGCAAGGGGGAATGTTGTACTAGTGGCTGATATCCTGGTATTTACCAAACCAGCCTTGTAGGGTATCCGCATCGTGAGCCTTTTTGCAATTCACATCCAGTATTTACTACTTTCTAATAGAGTATTCTAGATGTTGTCCCTGAAATATCTGTGTCAACTTTTCACTAACAATAGGAGTTAGTTCACTTCCCTTATGTTCTACCTTCAGAACTGCATTTACACAGCCAGATACTATTTTAAGATGGGGACTAGTACCAATCACATCCAGGGGATCAAGATACTGGCAAACAGCAGCCCTTCTGGTCTTCCGATCACATTCGATTTATTCCTGGTTGCTTATGCTTCAATTGGAGGCTTTTCCAGTGCTATTGTAGACAAGATACTGGAATCTTATATTCTAATGCAGTTGCAGCCAAGTGTGGCTTATCTTTCTGAGAAGCATTAAGAGTAGTAAGAGTAGCTTGAATCCGCAGCTCTACTTCAGCATAAGTTTCTATGCTCTGAATGAGAAATATAATCTACTGTAGAGGAGGCATTCGAGATAAGAGAGAAATCAGATTGTGATGATGTTTAGCCGAAGTGCCAGTACATGGTTAAATATTAAAGCTTCTAGAGTTTATTTAATTACAAAATGCTTTCCTGATATCTTGAGCTATAAACTGACATAAAACAATCAATTGACATTGAATTGTAAAGGTTTATTGCTCAATTTGAATAGTGTTAACCAATATGAATGGTAGGGAGCATGGATGGCATTGAGCCACAATAATGGTATTGAGCCATATAAATAACATTGTGCTACAAAAATAAAATTGAGCTGTCCAGTGACAAAGAGCTGTGAGGCACTCTTCAGAGTGCCTGCAAAAAGCAAGCTTGTCAGCTTTCACGGGTTGTGGCTGACAAGCCACAACCTTGGCAATAGTAATCTCTAAAGTTGATAATTGCAGTACAACTAATGCTTGAATTTCTCTTAAACTAGGTTCAAAAAACTTAGAAGTTATGGTAATATGTATCAAGCGGACGCCAATCTGTAGTATAACTGATGAACGTAGGCCAAAATCTTCATTCGGAGAATCTATCAAGGAAGGCACATCTCAATAAAATCTGTAAAGTAAAGATTTATGTGGTAAACAATTTTATATTGATAAGATCTCTGGTTCGTTCCTTGATGATGTTGGTAAACCTCCCGAGGCACTTTGATATTTATATCCCGCGTCTGAGTATTCGTGGACTACTTCTAACTACTATGCCTCCAAAGTACTACTCTGACTTTAATATGCAAGCGTCCAGAATCTTATAAGTGCGAACACTGTTGGACCTGGAAACTTATCACACCCTTTCATGGTTCTGGAATAGTATTCTTCCATTGTGATGACTCCACTATTAGTTATACCAAACAGCAGTCCGCAAATTAGTTGTCTGCATAGAGTATTATATTACTCTAGTCTTGTTGACTATCATTCCAGTAGTCTCTGCGGTCATGAAGTGATCAAGTTCATACCCTGGCACCTAGTACCAATTGCAAAACTGAGCCCAATGTGTCCACACCTTAAGGGACTCGGACTTATCTAGGTCTTCCTTTCTGAGTGTGCTTCTCCTTGGTCTGCCGGCCTCCGCAGAGGGGTCCTATTATTAGGACCAACTAATATATAGCTTATCTCAGAAGGGTATGGGTAGATTCGGTACGTCCTAAATACCCTCCACTACTGCAACATTCTCTAGGAGTATTTTGCCGAAAATGTCCTGTCACCTATGGCCCCTAGTTTAGGAAGCCTAACTTTGAAGCCTACTATATCAATGTGGGTCCCAAAGGTTCTCTCAGTCCCACATCCCCGATGTCACCAAAGGTGCTATCTCATATATCCTGCAAACAGCATGCAGTCAGACTGACAGTAGTGATGTACATGGTGTTAAGAAGTGGTCTTAATTGATGTGACATTTTAGTTAGAGGACAGAACTCGGAAAATCTTGCTAATGAAATGTGGGCCCTATAAGGGGGCCGGAGGGGGGTGTTGGCACTACACAACATTGAGACTCTGTATACAGTTACCCTACCGTGAGGTCTGTGCACTTTGTCCCAGATTTCTGTATGCCTGATATAATCTTTCTCCTACCTGGCTTTACCTTGAATGCCTTCAGAACTTTATTATAATTCTTCTAAATATAGTATAAGACTCAGTATAGTGAGGGCAAAAAGCCTTCTGTATTTACTTGGACATGGTAGGAAAACCTTTTCCTCACTATCTTACTTCTGCCCTTCCTAGCATGTCCGTATTTTCCTTATGAAAATTCTCCACAACTTTCTTCGTGTTTTCCATACTAGTAGCTGGCTCCCATGTGGTCTCATCTTCTGAACAATCTTGCAATTTGAGGAAGTACTATAGTTCCCGCTACTCTTGATAGTGGCCGTGTACCGATTTTCTGCACTAGCATACCTCAGTTCTTACTCATTTTTCAACCTCCAATTGTAGATTGCTATCAATATCCTCCCATTCTCTAGCAGGTTGATGACAATTATCACAAACTGATTCACAATACGGTTCTAATAGTGCGATATAGAATACAGGGTGAATCTTCCCTCGATTCGATATGTTGAGGTTGACAGCTCGTGATCTGGGTTTCTCCAAAATTTGGAAAGGATCGTAAAGCTTTAGATTAGCTGATTTGATTTTCATCAGGTACAAATGTTTCTTGCGTTTAACATTACTTTGTTCACGATCTTGAAATCTGGCTGTTGTCACGCTTGATACTCATAATCTTTAGACATTCCTTTCCGTGTATGTTCTAGTACTCTTTGTACTTGTTCATATATTATCTCAATCCAGTGCATGTACAGTATTGCTCCTGGATAATGAGTTCTTCCTCCTTTATCTACTCTGCTTGTACATGGAATCTGTAGTTTGCATAGATTGGTGACATCCTATGTGCGTTAGTTGCGGACTTAATATAGGTATGTTCAGCTAGTCGTAGTAGCTGATACCAATTGTCCTGATCATAGTTGACAAAGCCTCTCAGGTATCCTTCCTGTACTTGCTTGGTACCTTTGGTTTGTCCGTCAGGTTCAGGGTAGTATGCTGTTAACATCCTTCGCTTAATTTCCCATACTTTGCAGAAAAATTCCAAGAATTCTCCACCGAACTTTGGGTTTATATCCAAGATGATTTCAGTGGGTAGGCCGTGAATACTCCAGACTTCTTGCAGTAATATGTGTGCAAGATCTCGGGTACTGGCTGATGTCTGTATTCTGACAAAATGTACTACCTTTATGAATATATCAACTACTACCATTATTTGAGTACATCCTTGAGACTCTGGTAGTTGTATGATGAAATTCCCAGCTATAGAAGCCCATGCCCCATAGGGTATTTGCATTGGTTGCAGCAATCCCTACTTGGCGTGCCTAGGCAATTTATTATGTTGGTATTCATCTTATGATCTTACATAGTCATTGATCCATTCCACTAGTCCTTTCTAGTAGATGTCCCGCATAATGATTTCCTAGGTTTTCTCTCGTCCAAAATGTTTTGCAACCTTCTCCTTATAACATCCTTCTATGAACTTGCTTTATAGTCCTTGAATATGTGGTACAAATAGTCTATACTTATAGTATAGTAGATCATCAGTTAAGGTCTAGTCCTTGGAGAAATCATTTCCTTTATCTCGCAACCTAATGAGTTGTTCTCTCCATTGCCTCCAAGCTGCATCTTTCTTGACGCTCCTTGTATCTCGCTTAAGAGCAAGGGATTGAATTGCTTCATACATGTTTCCAGGATAATGGCGTTTGACATTAGAACCTTTTCGGGCACTTGTGAAATGTCGTACCAATTTTCGTTGTCTTTAGCCAATGCCCGTAGTTAGCTGATGCTAAGTTCTCGTTCTTTGACCATCAAGGATCTTGTCGCTCTATTGGTACTTCCAAATCATGTGGTTCCTCATCCTGTGTCTTCCCAGTTGTCTACTTTGATCATGTCTGAAGTATTTATCTTTTCCACTATCAGTTGAGCTATGTGGTCATCTATTTTTATCTAGCAGTCCTTGTCTTTAGTGTTGAAAATTATGACCTCGAGTTCACTGGTGTAGTTGGCATCGATTACTGCAGCTCTGGTAGAGATTCCACTTCAAACCACTAATCCGCTTCTTGAAGCAACTCTTCAGTAACTTCCTTCAAGTAGCCCTATGGCTATCCCTGTCCTTATTAATGCTTGTCCATATTTTGAAACAATGTCATCTTCTATGGCATACAGGTCACGCCCTGCTACCATTCTTGAGCCCTTTGCTGGCAAGTATGCCATCTTGCTCAGTCTCTTAACACTAATAACCAGTTCCTTTCTACCTCTTCAAGGTTTCAAATCCACATCCTTGTCTCCATCCCTTTCCTCTCCTTCATCGCCTATTCTCGCTACTAGTGATATCAAGAAACTTCCTGTTTTCAAAGCTTTCTCTTCGCCATCATTAGCTCACTCTGCTGAAAGGTACTCTGGCTGTCTCCTTAATGCATCAGGCTCTCCGCCCTTCATGTCTGGTCAGTAGACAATATGAAAATTGGATTCCACCAGCTTCTGAGCCCATCGAATTTGACAAGCACTCCAGACTTTCAAGGTGAGCAAGAATTGTAGGTTTTGATAGTCGATAAAGACTGTAAATGGTTTTTCTGTCCTGATCAACTAGTATCTCACTTCCTAGAAGGCTTTGAAGATCGGGAGAAGTTCTTTGTCATCAATTTCGTAATTGCGCTCAACTGAGTTCAATTTTCGTGAATCGAATGCTACTGGATGTAGTTTTGTTTCAAAGTATTGAGAAAAGACACAACGGAGTACGAAATCGCTAGGGTTGGTTTCTACTACTGTCTCTCTTTCTGGAAAGAAGTGATGTAGTATAGGGGCTGTTGTGAATGGGTGGTTTAGTTCTTCAAAAGCCGTATCCTGATCAATTCTGACCTTTAAATTGTTTGAATTGCCTGGTAAGGTGTCAGATATGAGTTTGCAAATAGCTGAAAGGTTTTTGATAAATTGTAGGTAGAAGTTAGCGAATCCCATAAAGACTTGCACCTCTCTAACCAACTTAGTTAGTTTCTAAACAATTCTGGATTCTACCATACAAGTGCTCACAGACACCCCATCGATCACCATAATGTAACCAAGCAATTCTACCTCTTTGGTGTGGAAGGTGGCTTTCTTTAGCAATGTGCTAATCGAAAGTCTGATTGCCTTTGTAACACTCCTTTGACAGCTTTGGTATGTTCCTTTTCGTCCTTTGAATCAAGGAGTATATCATCAAGGTAACACATGACTTCAACGTCTAAGTATTCTTTGAGTACTTAGTTCATGATATCTTGGAAAGTTATCAGGGCGTTAACCAATCTGAGAGGCATGACCTTATATTCGTAGTATGCGTATCTCATCCGAAACGCTATTTTCAATTCATCCCCTTCCTTGATCCCAATCAAGTCGTAGCCATCTTCCAGGTCGAACTTGATGAGGATCTCTGTGCTGGCTACACGATCTCGAAGTTCAGACCTTAATGGAAGGCGATATCTGTTGAGGATAGTAATCTTATTCAGATTTTGATAGTCCACCACTAAGCGTAGTCTGCAATCAGGTTTGGGTACGAATACCATTGTTACTCCTACTAGTGATTGACCCTAGATGATCTTTCCTTGTTTGATCATAGTTTGCAAGTATTCTCATAAAGCCTGCAAATGCTTTTCTGATAGCGGGTATATTGGTCCCCATACGGGAGTTGATCCAGAGATCAACTTAATTTCATGGTTGAAGGTTCATCTTGGGCTAGTATTTCTGCTGTCTGGACTTCAAACAAATGTTTATAATGCTAGCATTTATTTGGCAGCGATTTGAGTTGCACGGTATTACCAATGGCTTTTATTCATCCTAAATAGCAACCGTTCAGGTTCTAAGTGACTGATTCGTCTTATTCGAACACATCTGCTGTTCCTTCATCTTCTCCCCCACAGTTTTCAAAACCTTTTGTAGAGAAAGCCCAATTTTCTGCATCTTCTGTGTGAGACACTAGGTGCTCAAGATGCTACCAACCAAATTGAATTATTATTCCATAATGACCTGCTTTAGCTACTTCACACTACACTTCAGAGATGTGTCAGTTTTTTCCAATTTCTAACTATATAGGTACGGTATAACACTTCCCAGCTGAGGCGGCTGATGATCTATCAAATCAAAACATATGCACTGCATTGCTGCGTTCAACAATCGGAATGGGAAGGTCTTCAACTAGGTCCTTAGATTTAAGTAAAACATTGGATCCCGACTCTAACAAGATCCTCCATCTCCTCTGTTTCCCTTGTACTTGAAATCAACCCTCAATGCTTGGACTTCACGAACTATCCACCCCCCCTCTCCTCCTACCCTGGCTTCGGTCTAGGAGTGATAGCCATCTCCATCCTCCCCTCACTGTCCTCTTCTACTCTTCTAAGTGTCAGGCCTTTCCTTCCTATTAGTGCCGGTATGCCTCTCATGCTGCCTGCTCTCGCCCCCTTCCTCGCTGAGTGAGGCCCCTCCACGCGGTAAGCGACTGCTCCCTTCCCAAGCTTCAGATAGCTCAGAACACCATTTGCAGTACGCGAGAACTCCTCAAGAGGCCTCGGGTCGATCTCACTCCTCCCTATGGTTGGCTTAAGTAATGGCATCCCATCTACTAAGTGATGCTATCTCTCGGAGAACAAGGGACTACATGAGTGACACGGTAAAATTCCTTGACTTCCGCGGGGGACTGTCTGGTCAGACATGAACACGATTACTGAGAGTTGACGCCGTCGTGTTCAGTTTCTGCCCAGTTCCGGCAGTTGGATCGGCTTGCACCTTATGGCTACACTCTCCCTCGGCTTGCATACTACTGTTCTGCTGTCTTTCTCCACCCCCTACAGGCGTCACCTTTTCTTGCTTGCGTCGCATTCTGTGATAACTTCTATGGTTTTCTGCTGCCAGCATGTATATCTGGCTCCGCTTGTTGTAGGATCTACTTTGCAGATTTTTCTTTTGTTTTGCTTCCAAGATGTTGCAGGTGGTTACCTTCCTATGTTTTCCAGCTTGTTTTTAGTTAGGCTTCTTGTATTCTGTGACTTCACTTGTAAGGTAGGGACCGGTTTTTCTGTTGGGCGAGATGTGTGGTTAGGCCCATACCAGAGGGTCTTGGAGATACGGTTGGGCTGGCCGTAGGAATGAATGAGGATAGTTTATACCATAGCTAGCGCTGCATGTAAGTTCTTGTACCCTAAATAACAACTAATACATGGTGATAAAAAAAAGCAAAAATGAAGGGAAAAAATGAAAAAAAAAAAGAAAATCCCGACTCTAGCAAGACTTTTACTTGTATCGCTTATCATATATGTAAAGGTAAGTGATACCCTCTGGACAGTTGTATTGTTTTAGTTTTGGAGCATCTAATTCTGCAAGCTTAGCAGGCCTTAGATTTTCTTGGTTCTTGTATTTAGGTATCGTGGGTATTGGGTGTAGGTACCAAGATGTTTGTTACTACACCCGCATAGTTTCGACCATTATGGTCTCCTCAGACAAAGTCATAACTCTTTACCTCTAACAATCTGGTTCTACATACTAAGCGGCATTGCACTGAGACTCAATTATGTACAACCAGTTTTCAGGCTGGATTGCTGCTCCTGACAGGCCAAACCTAGGCTCACGGAAGATGTTCCGACAGTTATTTCCGATTGTACTCCCATGGTGTGGGGTGCCCACTTTCAAGGATCCTTTCCCTTTGGGTCACTGTTAGCCATCCAGTGACCTCAAAGGAGTCTTATGCACCAAAGGAGTACATTTTTGCAACACACTTTACCCAGATGGCAAGATTATACATATGTATAATATGACTCAGACTCATATGGTGAGTGGAACGGTCAGCGTTGGTTGTCTTCTGGTCCTGTATTGTTGTCAGGCAGATCTTGCCTTGCTATGTTTCTAGTTCTTCAGTATAGTATCTTGGTTGCACATGGGCAGTAGGCGGCCACCTGGTGACTCGAAACACTTTGTACTGTTGGCTGCTGGGCCAAGTGGGCATGTTGACTATCCTCTCTTTCAATCAAGACTCTTCATATATTGATTCTTGAGTTCCAGCTGACCAGTCCCTGGCAGGGTCACTTCACTTGTAGCCTACTTGCATTGATCCTGAAAGGAGAGACTTGCTTTGCGCCAATTTAAGCATTTTGAGTTTCAACTCCTGTAGTAGCACACGGAATACACAATCCTCATCATGGTCGGTACCCAATACATCTTCGCCTCCAAGGGTTCCCATTTCTATTTCTGTTCCATGTGGACATAGAATACCCAAATGCCGATGCCATCATTACCAATAAACTGTCTTATGTCAGCTCTTCATCGCCTGCCAGCTCGCAGATTTTATTCGTTTGGGCTGGTTACTGGACAGTTGCCATACTATGTGTTAATTTAGCCTTTACAGTAGCCGATCTTATGCGATGAGGTTCTATTTGTATAGATCTTGAACTCACAGTTCCTGCCAATATACGGACATCTCCCCAACACATCTGATAGGTGTGGGTTTTCTTTCTACAATCTGTACAATCTGCATCTCGCCTCGGTGTGTCTATCACATATTGCGGAAAACCGGTTTGAGCCTGGCCAGAGTTTATGTAGATTGTCTTTACCACATCTCCTAATTTCTTTTCAGGCCATTCTGGCTTATTCTTAGGATTTTGTTTCTGTAGTGGGGCTCCATATCACCTGATATAAGGTTTGTTCGCACTGTATCATTTTGGGTTTGAGTCATATCGGTCTTCACTTTCGACCTCAGAGACTAATCTTGGCTTGGGCAGTTTGTCTCTCAAAAGCTTCTCCCTTGCGAGAAGTGCCTTTTCCGCTTGACCACAAAGCCTGAGAGCTCTTCCCATTATGGATCTGTTGGCGATTTGCGCTTAAACCTTCCATAGTTTTAAGGTATTGTCTTGTATGACTCACTTCAAATGTTCCAATGCAATATTGCCTTAGTCGAGTAAGGTGTCTTTGTATAGCCTTATTTGACCCAATTTTATCCCCAGCCGAGTAGCCAGCACAGTTCGGTTTACAGCATGATCTCCTCCAGGCTTTCGTGTGGAGGACTGCGATATCCCGTGTGTGCTTGCGATATTGGATGATCGGTGAGAGGCAGGCATGACTCCTCTCGGGAAATCAGAGTCTTGGGGCATTGTTGAAGCAGGACTCCATATGGCTGCATCATCAGTTCTCCTTGTATCTGGTAGGGTGTCTATAGGATCTTCAGCCATTATCTTTTTCTTAGGTCTTGCGGTATCTCAGCCAATGTGATTATTTCCAACTAGGCTAATGGTTCCAATAGACCTCAGTGAGTGATTACTGGTACTGTGTACCAGAGTTCTGGATATCTTTTAAACAGTTTAAGCAATCATATGTAAGGTGTACAATATTAGAGAGGTTCTAGGTGGATAGGCAAAAATGGATTCATGCGATCTGATTCTGTGTTCCGGACCTGAATTTCCTTTTTCTTGAGGTGCAAGATGTACTTGTAGTACCTATATAGGTTCTTAGGCCCAAGGTGAGGGTTGGGGTAGTCCTTGGCTAACTGTGCCTAGTTTCTTGTCTATAAAGTATTGGATACTCCAATTAACAGGGTCTTCCACCTCAGTGGAACCCCACTTGAGGTTCAAAATGTGCCAGTTGTGATATTTGCGATTGAATTGATCCCTGGTTGGGATGCTAGAAAGGAATTTTGTACCACCAGGGTTCTGGTGCATATTCTTCTTCGATTTCGGATAGTTCAGTATGGCAGATTTCTTCGAATGTATGAATGGAAATAGGGCAGTCAGGTGTTTCAACAATGTAATCAAAGTGTAAGCTGAGAGTGGAGTTTGAAGTAAACTTGTAGTTCATATAGTGAGCCTTGGTAACAGGAGAACATTCAATATACTGTTAGTCAGATGCTGAACTCTAGTATAATTGAGGGATGTAGGCCAAAATCTTAATTGCGAGAATGTGTCGAGCAAGGCTCATCTCGATAACATAGGTAAAGTAAAGATTTATGTAGTAAACAATTTTATATTGATAAGATCTCTTCTGCGTTGCTTGATGATGCCTGTAAAGCTCTAGAAGTACTTTAATATTCATATTCCGCATCTTAGTGTTCGTGGACTACTTCTAACTACTATGCCTCCAAAGGACCACTTTGGCTTTAATACATAAATGCACAGAATCTTATATGTGCGAACACCTGTTTGATCCTGAAACTTGTCACACCCTTTCATGGTTACAGAACAGTATTCCCCACTTGTGATGACTGCTCTATTTGTTATATCAAACAGTGGTCTTTACCTTGGTTGTCTGCATAGACAATTATATTACTCTAGTCATGTTGACTATTGTCTCCGTAGTTCTTTCAGTCATCAAGTGATCCAGTTCATGCTAGGTCACCTAATGTCAAATGCAAGTCTTGGCCTAACAACTCAACACCTTAAGGTCCTCCGACCTATCTAGATCTTTCTTTGTATGTGTGCTTCCCCTTGGTCTGGTGGCCGCCATATAGGGATCCTATTACTAGGACCAACCAACATACAGGTGATCTCTGAAGGGTGTAGGTGGATTCGGTATGTCCTTAATAGCTTCTGCTACTGGGATATCCTCAGGAAGCATTTTGCCGAAAATGTCCTGTCACCTTAGGCCCGTAGTTTAGGAAGCCTAACCTTAAAGCCTACTATCTCAATTTGCCTCCCACAGAGTTGATTTGTTCCAGTTCCCAGATGTCAATAAAGGTTTCCACTCATATATACCGCAACCAGCATGCGGTCAGGTGGACGCAGGCGAAATATCTGTTGTCATGAACTGGACTTCATTGTTGTCATATTTTAGGTATCTGAGGCAACTACCGAAATCTCGCTAATCACGTTTGGGCCCCGTCAGAGGGCGGGACGGAGCTGTTGGAACTGTGGAAAATCGAGGGTATGTGCGCAATTACTCTACTGTGAGGTCTGTGCACTGTGTCTCAGATTTCCACATGTCTAACAATATGCGCCTATGATAAAAAAATAAGTAATATTGTAATTAAAAATTATTACATATCACCAATATGACTAATACTCAAAGAAGAATCCGCTTTGGGAAGAGAATCGTATTCCATCAGTTTAGAATAAATGTACTGATATTTCTTATACTACTTGAGTTCAAATAAAAGAATATACTATAATTTAAGCCCTAATTGAGATGTTCTGCTTTACTATATTAACATCAAATTCTTACAAACAAGATTGGATAATCAGATTGTCTGATATCTCCCATTACACTTATTATTCATACTACAGATTTATCATTGTAGTTGCAATCAAGTAATAAAAATAAAAATTATAAAACGTACTATAACAATGAATTCTTCTCCTAAAATAAAGCCAAAAATATTTTCCTGATGGATCCTCATCTTCTCTATCTTTCTGTATAATAAAAAAGAAACAGATTTTTGAAATATTCACTTTAAAACTCTACTCTTGTCTCAATTTCTTTGATAAATATTTTTAAAGACTATCAGAGGGTACTCCACATGCTCAAGAAGTTTCATTTAAAGTGAAGTATATTTGTCAAGTTGAGAGATTGGTACATTTTTCCCATAATAGTATCCATTTTTATAATATATTATAAAATATTATGAACAAACTAACTCTGCAGAGGGACCATCTCTGCAAATGAATTCTCCACATCCAACCCCTACTTCTAACAGGCCAAAGACTCCGACTTCGTGCTCTCCAACACTCCTGAAGCCTATACCAGGTTCCCATTCGACTACAGCACAAGACCTGGAGTTATAGACTTAGCCTTCAACAACTTTCCCCTCACCCACTTTCTTCAGTCTTGGTTGACATGCCTGCTGGCAACAGGATCAGACTAGCTCTCAATCTCCATCAAATTCACAGAACCCATCCTTGGAATGCCTCCCCCAACACCCTACGGGGACAAGATGGACTGGGTAACTGTGGCAGACAAGATGAAATGCATAGCATTCACAACACTGCGCTCATACCCCACCGACCTCGATGTACACAACTGGCTTGAAAGGCATATGTTCATCCTAACAACCCTCTTTCAAGCTTGCACACTAACCAAAAGGGTCTCCATTCACTCAAAGCCATGGTGGAGTATGACAATTACCCATCTAAGACTGGCACATCACCGTGCCTCGAGGGCATACAGGAAAGACTCTACAGCACAGTCTCTAGATGTGCTGAGATCTCACCGTAACTGATACTTCAAGGCGATTAAGAAAGCCAAGGCCAACTATTGGAAAGGGTTTCTGACTAGGGTAATGCCACAATTAGTCTGGAAAGCCAAGAAAGCTGCCATGGAAAAAGAGGAAGATCGGTTTCCCGAATTGCCACGTGCAAACTTCGCATCACGAATTAATGCAGCTCTTTTGGGTCACTTATTCCCACTGCAACTTCCGGCACAGTCGGTAGCTTACCCCCATTTCGACCCCGAAGACCCTCCACTCACCCTAGAGGAAATCTTAACTGCTCTTGCTAGGTCCTCAAATACCACTACCCCTGACCCGGACCAGATCCTGTACAGGGTCTGGAAGAAGGTTTACGCCATCAACCCAGCTCTGCCCACATCTCTCCTCGCCCCACTTCTATCCTACGGACACCACCCCAACAGCCTCAAGATGGCTAATTGGGTGGTCCTGTCCAAGCCTAGAAAATCAGACTATTCAACCTCCAGATCATTTCGAATAATGGTCCGACTTGAAACCTTTTCACAGATACTAGAAAGGGGAATGTCCACCCGCCTCTCCCTTATAGCACACGAAGTAGGCATTTTAAACCACAATCAGTTCAGTTCACTAGCCAGCCTCTCAACCTTTATCGCAATAGCCCTCCAGACTCAGGAAGTTGGGTGAGACAAAACCCCTCCTCTCTGGCATCCGCCATATTTCTACACATCACGGGAGCCTTCCACAACATTACCTCCAACCTCCTTACAGCTAAACTCAGGGCCAAAGGCACCCTCAAATATTTGGTTGCCTTGGTCAGATCCTTTCTTACAAACTGCTCATGCCGCTTCATATTTCAAAGGGCTCCTGGCATTTTTGCCGCCATTCAGGTCGGCACACCCCTTGGCTCCTCCGTTTCTCCTTTGCTATTTGTGATTTATGTTTCTGAATTGCATATTTCCATATCCCCATGGATGATTTTTACCTATCTTGATGATTTTTCAATTACAGTTTTTACTACTTCCTATATGGGGAATATTAGGTATCTTCAGTATGTTTTTGTCTTACTTCAGAGCAGGACAACAACGATTGGAGTTTCCTTTTCAATCCCAAGATGGAACTGATCTATGGGAAAATCCCCAACAACAGGTCCCCAGTTTTCAACCAACCTATAGCTCTTAAGGGCTCGATTTTTGCACCCTCCTCCTGTTTGAGATGGCTAGGCTACTTGTTCACTCCAACACTAGAAACAACCACACACTTTACCAAACGACTCATGATGGCCTCAAGGTCCTTCTCAGCGATCAGGAGACTTGCTCCTCCTGAGATAGAAATGCCCCCCCACATTTGCCGCAGGCTCGCTATGGGCCTTATCCTCCCCATTCTTACCTACGGGGCTGACCTCCTCACACTAACGTTGGCCACACTGGATAAGATGTCTGTCCTGTAGAATGAAGTAATTGGGTGAGTCACCAACTACTTCACATTAACTCCAATTACGATCCTCGCTATTGAGGTCTGCCTCATACCTCTTGATCTACTGATCCTCCACTGTAGGAGGATGTCAGCACTGCACTTGGCCTGCTTCTCTCCTGCCTACAACCAGGCATCAGCTGGGCTCCCTCCAGACTTTTCCTACTACTCCTCCCACCCAGACAGATCTGAGCACTGGTAACTACTCAAGGGAAGGGAACAAAGCTACATTCCTCTAGGCTAGGGCCTATAAAAGGCTGAACAACCCATGAGCAGATACTTACAGATTGATTCCCTGGCACATTTTCTGCTACCGATATTACGGTAGTCTGTAACCTTTCTACCAGCCTACTCAGCCCTAGAGCCCGGGCTATCACCCATGCCTTCCACTCCCTCAGGCTACAAGTCTCTTAAGGCCTTGCTGGGAGAAAGACTATTCACTAACTGGATACACCAGGCCCTACCTCCCCGCTACTACCCAAACAAGCCTACTCTAAGACATCATGCATTCATGGGGCTGGATCGCTTTACAGTGGGGCGGATACATCAAGGAAGGGCCCGGAAAGATTACCTGGGTACATATCACTCCTGGCAGGACCCTCAGTCCTCCCCCACATTCACGTTCTATGAGGAGGACGAAGAGATGTTCACACAGAGAATCCTTTACTTCTTAGCTAAAGCTGATATGAGGTCACTCTACCTTCATGAAGTTACCGACATCGGACCAAGCTTGCCTATCTGGTCCTCACTTCCCACCATTATTGGCCTTGCCAACTTTATCTGTACTACAGGTACCGGGTTTCCTCCCCTTATTCTGCCAATCTGGCCACTCCCACCCACCTAGGAGGGATTGTCCTCCTACACTGCTCTGCTTTCATTTTTTATATATGTTGCCAATGAACTTTCTTGGTATTTATGCGAAGAGAGTTGGTTGTTTTCTTTAGCGATTTGAGAAGTCACCATTTGAGGTGCTAGTGACGGATTTCACGTTTTTCAAGATTTGAGCCAATAGTTTCTTTTGTTTGTTTATTTGGAATTAAAGTTTTCTTTTTGCTACAGCTTACGCTGCATGCACATTCTTGTACCTAACAAGTAATATATAAGATGAAAAAAATAAAAGTGCAAAAAAAAAACTAACTCTGCTAAGGCTGATGTTCAAAAACTAGCAAAAAAAGTAGAAAAAGTTTGGCTTTACATAATAATTTTTATCTGTATAATATATTATATGAATAATTTAATATTATATGTGTAGTATATTTAGGTTACTCTAAAGCTGAATAGAGGATTTAATCAACAGCCCTATCTAGATTGAATTTTCCATTTCTTATTTACTTTGTCCAGCATTTTTGTTAAAGTAACAAGAGTTATTTTTCCAGCAATTTTTATGTTAATATTTTAAAATCTAAATTTAATACTTCACATTAGATTTCTAAGATGTAAGATAGCATTCAGAAAATATTTGATTAGGATTTGCACTATTCTGTACACATAGTAGTAAGAATTAACTCAAGTTAATCAACTTTCAATACTCTTGCCTTCAAATAGTATAATACTGTAATAGAATCAAATCAACAAAGATTTATATTATCAAGATATTTACCACTCTACTAGAAATCAAATCTGGGAGATAATACTTCTTTTAATTAACTTTGCAGTATACTATTTGTTCTTATAAGTTGATATCTTATTACAATTCTTTTAGCAAAAGTTAAGATCTATATAATTGCATATTTCAATATTATAATATTATCAAAAAACTGTTAAATGGATCTTCAATAATACCTAGAAGGTATGTCTTCCTATATGTATAATTATGAAGTTACGTGAAATATATTATTTCTATTTAATTATGATATTACCTACAATTAATTACATTGTTTATTACCTACGACATTTTGATTTTCCTAATTGATCATACAATTTAAAATAATATTTCATTCTTTCAGTATTAGTACTGTTAGGCAGATGCCAAACTCTAGTTTTATGGAAAGACATATGTCAAATCTTTAATTAGAGAATCTGGCGAGTAAGGCCCAGGGAGATAAAATAGGTAAGGTAAACATTTATAGCGTGAAAAAAATTAATGTTGATAAGATCTCTTCTCCATAGCTTGATCCTATCTGCAAAGCACTGGTGGCACTCCGATATTTATATTCCATATGTGACTGTTCGCAAACCACTTCTAACTAGTATGCCTCCCAAGTACCACTCTGGTTTTAATATCCAAACATCCAGAATCTTATAAGTGTGAACCCTGTTTGATTATGAAACCTCTCACACCATTTCACAGTTGCGGAATTGTATTTCTCTGTTGTGATAACGATGCTATTTGTTATACGAAACAGCAGTCTTCAACATAGTTATCCGCAAAGACTATTATGTTACATTAGTCTTCTTAACCATCATTCCTGTGGTCTCTTCAGTGACAAAGTGATCAGTTTCATGCAGGATCACCTGGTCCCAATCGCGAGTTCAAGCCCCACATGGGAATACCTATACGGGTCTTCAACTTATCTATCTTTTCCTATCTGAGTATCATTCCACTTGGTCTGCCGGCCTCTATAGAGCAGTCCTATTACAGGGACCAATCAACCTACAGCTGATCTGAGAAGGCTATGATTAGATTCGGTATGTCCTCAATAGCCTCCTCTACTAGGACAACCACTTGGAGTATTTCGCTAAGAATGTTCCGTCACCTCAGGTCTAAAATTAGGAAGCCTAATCTTACAGCATATTATCTCAATGCGCCAGCAACAGAATCCTTCTATTCTACTTCCTAGGTCTTGTCAAAAGACCCCCCTTATATACCCTATAAGCAGCATGCGGTCTGACCAATGGCGGCAATTTATATGGTATTATGAAGTTGGCTTCATTGATGTGACATGTTAGTTATAGGACCCAACTCGGGAAAACTGGCTAATGACATGCGTGGCCCACAAGGGGGCCGCAGGGCGGTGTTCGCTTTGGTAAATCGAAGGCCTGTATGCAGTTACCCTACCATGAGGTTTGTGCATCTTTTTGTCTCAGATTTCCATATGCCTAACAGGTATCCAGATCTCTATATTTGAAGTTTTATTATATAGTAAATAGTATTTGTTCATTTAATTGATCAAATCTTAATATTTCCTACACTCTACTAAACCTGATCGTGATTATATAAATTTCTAGTGTATATCATCATACACTTCAGCTCAGGCCAGCAAACTATTTTAAAATAATTTTTATTATTTTATTTATCTTCAATTTTATTTATTAATAAAAAATTAAGTATTTAGATATTGTTAATGTTGGTTTCTATACAGGTGTATAAACCTTCTTGGACACCACACTACACTCGCACCTCACGATTATGGATGGTCAGTTTTCACTTATTCTATCTGAAACAGTAGGGTATCTGGGACAATAAAGAGTCAGTTTACAAATATTTATCAGGATGCAGAGCAGGATAATACGATACTCACAGTGCAAAAAATGTGAATCAGATATTATTTAGGATATAATCAGTATTCTGATATTGTCATAACTTTACTTTACAGTGAATAGCTATTCTGGAAGAAGGAAATATATTAAAGTAGTGTCAGGTAAACCTTGTAGACCAAATATATTATTTCCTCAATTGAAAGACTTGGATTACCTGAAAGTAGTAAGTAGGGAGTTGAATGTAATTGTAAGTAGCCTTTAATTTTGAATGTGTGGAGTATAGAGACAAGGACTAAAATCTTTGATTGGAGAATATATTTTAAACGGCTTATATAGTCCAAGTATAGGAAAAACAAAATGGGAGAAATGATCTGTAAAGCTATTTTTACAAACAATATTGGATTAATGAGATCTCTTTTTAGTTGCTTGATAATACCTATATGCTTAGAATTTTCTTTTTTTTTGTTTTAACTCACATATTTATTATTATAATCAAAGAACTGGGTAGACAAACTTGCATGCAGTATTGCAAACTATGGTGTAAACAAAATCCTAAAATCAAATAATGTATAACAAAATATAATAATCCTTCACCACCTTGGTCAAACCTTCTCCTCTTTGCTTAAGATAGCTTGCTTGAACTGCACATTCTAAAATGAGTAAACCTGTGAGGAAGGAAAATCTGAAACTAAAATGGACCATTCATGGTCAGGGACTCTTGCTTTGTAAGAAAATATGCAATAATTTCTACATAACCAAGGAAGAATCTAAGGCAATTTGAAAAATATCACTGGGAACAGAAGAGAGAAAACTAACAAGGCTTATGGGAATCGTGAAGGTACCTGGATGAAGGGTGATGTGGGGGAAGAAAGCGGTAAGGAGTAGTTGATTCTTATTACGTATATGTATCTAAAAAGGGAGAGGAGAAAGTTGGTGTCTGTCCAGATAGGTAATATTGTTTAAAGCGAGTTGACATGTAGGACATATATTTGATAAGCCTGTAAGAGGACTTGGTAGCTTAGAATAGCATGTTGTATATCTTCCAGTTCGTTCTTACATTTTGGGCAAGTTGCAGAGTATAGGCAATTCCTGAGGTGTTGTGTGGCCATGTTGCTTGTATTTTGGTGCAATTGGTAGATTTGGCAAGCCGTGAAGTATTGGAGATCTAAGACGAGGTGGGAGTATAGCGTGAGTGTAGCAAAGTAGGGGCAATACAGCAGATCAAAGACTTTAATCTGGGCTGTTAATGACTAGACTATGATGAGCTTTAGGAGCTACTAGAAGGCAAAGTCCTTTGCTTGTAAGGGTAGTGGGAGGGTGGTCCTGGTCCAATTGCAGAAAAGATTTAGTTGGTAAGTGTGATCATAATAGAATGTAAGAAATAGAGCAGAAGATGAAGTCAAGTGGAAAGTGGATACAAACTGGTAGTGACTTTGCAGGATTGGATCTATTTAAGAGATACATAGTTTCCGTTTCAGCTATTATAGGCTTTTCTGTGGCTTTTTGGGGTTCAATATGTGTCTTTAGTGAGGAAGTCATTATGGAGGAGCACTGTAGTGTGATTAACTATTAGGGAGTGAAGTGTAAGGTGAAGGGATAGCAGTTGCTATTTCTGAGAAATGAAAAGTTCTATTGGGTGAAGAGCAGACTCTAGTAGTAGAATTGCTACTGGTATTGATGAGAAGCAATTGGTAGGCTATCTTAGCCCTCAGTTGAATAAGGTCTTAATCTGTATGAGGGTTGTTGGTGGATGTACTAGCCAGTTGATGCTATAGGTAAGAATGAGGTTCATAATTGACTAGCTAGACTAGTTTGAGTGGAGAAATAGAGGCAGGCTAAAGTCAAGGGAGTATAGCCTTTTGGGCTTGGTAAGAATACTATAATGTAGGACCAGGAATTTGGTGAAGTGAGCATAGTTCTTGTAGGTAGGTGTAAGCAAGAAGCCTAGCTATCTTACAAGAAATTTGAGATTGAAGGATTGGTCTAAGAGCTGTATTTAGTCGGGAGAAGGTGTTGGGTTGCATCTGTCAGTGGAGCTGATGAGGTCTATTTTAGAAATGAAGATAAGGACTCACATTAGTCCAGCCATCTGTAGAAGATCACGGAAGATCTGGGTAAGTCTGGTAATGTCTTGGGAGAATAAGTGTAATGTGGTAGTTATCATAAAATCATCTACATATTATTATTATTATTATTATATCTCATTACGCTTATGGAGCCGCAGCGGCTATGAAGCTAACTAACATACAAAAAGTACACCACGCAAGGGTGCCGGTCAGATATCCCGTCTCATATTGAAAGGTAGCAACGTTCGATTGGGCCAGCTCATCAGCCATAATGACAAAAGGAAATCCTCCAAGCCACCAGATGCCTAACAACTATAGGAAACTAAAGTAAAATCCCTAAACAGCCCTGTTCCTTCTCTCAGTTGCCGCTTGGTGTGCTTTGAGGTATGTGGGACATTCCTTAGAATTAGCTTGGTGAGAATCGCCACAGTTGACGCATTTGATGGTGGTATGCAAACATGCTTTGCCCTTGGTAGGACAATCTGATCTGCCGCAAGTGTGGAGGTGTGCTGGGTGTTCCATGGAGCAGATGCTGCAATGTTGGGTGCCGGTACACTGAGAAGGGTGGTGGCCAAAGGCCAGGCATTTGGTGCATTGGGTATCAGGACCAAAGGACAAGTAGCGTTGCACTTTGAACTGCTTCCCAAGGAGTGAGAGGCCTCTGCTGAGGGCTTTATCTGTGGAGTCTTTGCCGGCAATAGTGAGGACCATAGCTGATGCTGCTTTATCCTGACGTTGGGCTGGGGTGGTGAGCCATCTAGGAGGGCGTGGAAGGTGGGTGCCTGGGTTGAATTCTTCAATCTCAGATTGAATAGTGGAGAAGGTGGAGGATGTGGGGACGCCATGGAGGATGACCTTGTGCCAGATTTCGTCTTTTCTGAGGCCAATGGCTGCAGGGATGGTGGCTCTAGTTGCTTCCTCAATGGCAGAACGATGCGCTTTGAGGACAGAGGTAGCAGGTGTGTTATCCTTGGTGAGGAGGAGGACATGGTGGTTGGTGGTGAATTCTATTCTTGCAATAAGAGGTTTCTTGATTGCATTGTTGATTGCATCGCGAATGGTGAGGGGGTTGGTGGTATCAGGTAGGATAGAGCCATCTCTTTCAATGACAATGGTACGGTCGCGTTTGGTCAAAACAGCTGGGGTTGAAGTTTTGGCTGGTGGAATGGTAGAGGATTTGACTGGGACTGCTCTGGTAGCTCTTTGGGCCCAGGTTTGTTGTTGTGGGGGGGCGGGCAAGGTGGTTTGTTGTGGTGGGGGGGGTTGTTGGTGGTGGAGTTGGTACTGCAGGTGTTCAACCTGAGAGGTGAGGTGCGCAACTTGGCCTTGAAGTGTTTGGATGTCTGTAATATGGCGATTTTGAACCATTATGAGGTGTTTCTGCAGGGCCTGGAAGCCATCTTCAAGGTGTTGAGTGCGAAGTGAAATGCCAAGGTTGGTGTTGGAAATGCCTTCAGCCAAAGGCCTTGGTGCATATGTAGGGATGGAAGGATGATCTTCTGTAGAGGTGGTAGAGGCGGGAGCAGGCACAGTCTGGACTGGAGAGCCTGGTTCTTCCTCCATGCGTGTGTCCTCAGGCGAGGCTGGGTTGGGAGGTGGGATGGGTGGGTTGAAGGGGGCTGCAAAAGGGTTTGCACCACCCCTCCCTCTGCCCCTACGTCTATTAGACATCAGAGGGTTGGGAAATGGGACTCAGTTGATAAAGGTGATAAAACACAAATGAGGGGGGATGATTTGTGGTTGAAAAGTCTTTAAAGTGAAAGTGTGAAGCGGTGTGGAATGGTTGTCATCCAATTAGGTGTATGCTCGGCAAGAAATTTGGTGTGGTTTTTTCTTTCGCTGTGGTTGTAACGGCAACGGAGTCATCATCTACATATGAGAGTATGAGACTCTTGGTAATGTAATAAGGGTGAAATAATACATATATAATAAATAAAAGGGGAGAAACAGATGAGTACATCCTTCTTTACTCGGGTTCAGGACAGAGGTGCAGTGACCTTCTTAGCCCTTTCTTCCGTCGCCTACTCGACTGCCTATGCCACCTACTGTGACAAGCTGTCAGCTAGGTTGAAGTAGTCCTCCATAGTCAGTAATGCATTGTAGCTCCCCTTTCGTCTTGCCGCCAACGAGGTTCAGCTCACAATACACTTTCTCCCAATAGCCTACCTCCCCGAGGATGACGACGAGCTCTTAAAGTCCCTTAGCAACACTGTCCTGAATGTGAAGAACATCCAAATCCTCTCATCCCATTACCTCAATCTGGACTAAGACTCCAGAATCCTCAAGAAGGCAACCTCTGTGGTGGTAACAGTTGCACTGGAGAATGAGGCCGTCATGTTGGACAACACTTACCTTTTCTCCTCTCAATGCAAGATTGAAAAAGAATACTTGGCTAACAGCCTCACTCTGTGCCATAATTGCTGAGAATACTGCCACCACTCAGCAAGGTGCAAGATTGACTATCCTGTATGTCACATCTGTACCCCGTGCCATAGGAAGCGAGCATATGAGTGCCAGAACCCTACTTGCCCTCAGGGTGAAAACCTCAGAGTGGTGGTCAACTACTGCCCAACATCTCCACCAATGTGTACGGTTTACAAGAGCCCACACCTGGCTTTCGCGCGCGAATGCGCATCTAGACCCCACCTCCTACTCTGTAGGAAACCCCCTATTCCGCAGGATGAGGAAGATATGAACACATCTAACGACTCCTGCATAGGTCCTGCAATTAATACAGGATCCCTCCTATCCCCCTTTGATCCTAGAACACCATATTCTAGGCATGGTGATGCCCCCACGACACATCCCCCTGTCCCAGTTCTGAAACCCCCAGCAGGTACTCTGCCAACACTAACATAGGAGCAATCTCCCACTGCTTTCCCGTAGCCAGAGATGCCGGAAGGTGTGTAATGGCTGGTCGCACCTCCCCTGTGAGTTCCACGCTGGAGGCGGACTCCCATAACCCAATATCCATTCTACAACACCACTGCTTGTGAAGCTGGAACGTGTTTCTTTTCCTTTTTAATTCTTTTTCTCTTTTGGACATCTCCCCTATCATTGTAGCCCTTCAAGACCCTGCACTATACAGAAACAGACTTCTATTGTTCACTTGATTTAAAGCTTTTGTACACCACTGCCCTGGCAGTGGCAAGGCAAGAGTGGCCTGCTACCTCTACCTTTCCACTACACCGCAATTTTCTATCCTCTCGGTCTTCTCAGAGGCGAGAGACTTGATGGCTGTTGATTTTTACTTGTCTGCTTGATTTTTTGATTCCTTCATTACAAAGCTAAGGATTGTTAATCTCGAAAGGACGTGAGATGGCTCCCCTTTCCACTGGACTATTTCGCCAGAGATTGCTTTCCCTCAGACCACTACGCTCACGCTGGTCCTCAGGGATTTGAACATACGCGACATCTTGGCAGACCAGGGCCGCTTCTTCCTGACCACAGACCTTTCTACCTCTACCTTCTTCTTTAAGAGGGCTGTACAGGAAGGGTTCTTCCTTGTGAACACTACTGGCATGCTTGTGTACTTCCCCTTTAACCCTGATTTACGACCCATTGTGACAGATCTGGTATTCACCAACACGTTGCTGTCTTGGTACTTTCGAACCTGGGAAATGCCCCCCCCCAGACAGGATCCGATCGCATCCCACTCTTGATAACTCTCTCTGACCTCCTAACCTGCCCCCCTACCCCGGTGCCCAGCTGGACTAAGCGTGACTGGCTTCTTCTTGAAGGCACGAAGAAGGCTATGAGGACCGATCCCCCTCCTCCTCTACTGGCAACCCACCTGTTCTCGACCTGGTTCGACATGGTCCTGGGCCAACTGCAGGCCTTGTATAGGCTACACACCCCAGCCAAAAGGCCCTCCAACAGATCCAAGCCCTGGTGGTCCCCCAACCTTATAGCGTAGATGTCTGCATTCCTCTCAACAGTCTGAGCAGTATGGTAGGATCCTCTCCCATCATCGAAGTAGATACACAAGAAGGCGTGGCTAATATACTTCAAGGCCATAAAGAGGGCCAAAAATGAATACTGGAACAATCTTTTTAAAGGCAGCTACCCCTCAGACAATCTGGACTGCAAAGCGGTTTCCCATTGGTAGGCCTCCAAACAGGTTCCCCCAGATACCCAGGGCAGACAGTCTCACAGCAATCAATGAAGCTCTTCTCTAGTATTTCTTTCCTGCAAGACAACCTCTGAGACCCCCCTCCATCCTGCTTGAGTTCAGGGATGTATCGCTGCTTTCAACCCAGGAAATCACTGTTGCTCTTAGCCACTCTACATCCTCCTCCACGCCTGACCTGGACCAAATACTGTACTCGATTGGGAAAAGTATACACTCTGTAAACCCCTGCATTCTCAAGTCCCTACCTGGCCCACTGCTTCTCTACAGGCATTATCTTCCATCTCTGAAGAAGGCTAATAGCATTCTGCCAGACAAGTTGGGAAAACACTCCAATGACATACTAGTCTCATTCCGAATTAATGTTCACCTAGAGACTGTTTCTAAGATTCTTGAGAGGATCATGGCAACCTGCCTCACTGCACTTGCTCCATTCCTGGGCCTCCTCTCCTCATACCAAACTGGCTTACTCCCGGCCTTAAGCGCCTTCAACGTGGCAGCCACTCTGTCCCATAAGGTTCAGCTTTTCCTACACCCCAAACTCAAGGTCTCAACTTTCTTCCTCGATATTGCACAGGGTTTCGACAATGTCTCAGCCACGGCACTTGCCTAAAAAAAAAAACACTTTCCGCCAAAGCAGTAAACTCCTACATGGTCTTTCAGATAAGGTCCTTCCTCTCTAGCCACTCTTTCCGCCTGGCTTTCTAAGGGGCTCCGCAGAATTTCTCCCCCATTTCAGTCAGCACCACACATTGATGTCCGATTTCGCCCCGCCTGTTTGTCATCTACATTTCAAGCCTGTACTTCCTGGTTCGGCTGGGGCTCATCCTCTCCTCCTTGGATGTCTTCACAGTCCGAGTTGCCTCCCATTCTTGCTTGCTGAATGTCCAGAGACTGCTGGGCATCACTGGGTCTCTCCAGGCCAGACTGTTGAAGTTGGAGGTGGCTTTCTCAATCCCCAAGACCCAGCTCATCTACTGCGTGACTCTGGTACAAAATGCCCTGCTCCTCCTAATCCTGGTCCTATTTGAGGGCCACTTCTTTCACCTCTCCAAACTCGTCTGGTGGGTTAGCTACTAGTTTGAGCCCTGGACTACCTCGTACTTCCAGTGCAATACTCTACTTGTTAGAAGGCGACTCGCTTTGGCCCAAGGGGCCTTTGCGACTATTCAGAGACTCTCCAGGCCCCCAAGGGCCTCTCCCACTTCTTTGTCCACCAACTAGCTTTCTACCACCTTTTTCTGATCCTTCTCTGTAGAACAAGCCTTTTTTCACTGTGCCTCATCCAGTTAGACTGGATATCTATCTTCTGGAGGGCTATCCAGAGGTTGGTAAATAACTACTTCTCCTCAATCCCGGCTGGCATCCTCGCTTGCGAGTTGGCATTTCCTCCCCTTCTGATAATGATCCTCTACCGACCAAGATTTTCTGCTATTCATTTGGTCTGCCAATCCCAGAAGCCAACCCACCAACTGTATGGCTCCGCACATCTTTCTCAACCTCCTCCCCCTTCTGAGCTTTGGAAGATCACTGCCCTCTCACCAGGGGCCTGACGTCACTCTATGCCCCTCTTCTATTGAAGACCAGCCCCTGTGCCTCCCAATACATAAACACCAACCCTTGGACACAATCGCGTACTGTATGTTACCCTTCGTAAATGTCCACGGGCCTGTACCAGTAGCCTCGGTCGACCTCCTTCTCCCGGAATAACTACATAAGAGGGATGGGGTCCCCTCCTATCTGTCAATCAAGGTGAGTATGAGAGTAGCGCTTGTCTGAGATTGGGCTACCCAGTTCCCCCACTCACCTTACTACCCCTATGCCCCAACTGTCTCCCCCTACCCCTTCATAGACCTTGGAAGGTTCATAGCTGCCAGGATTTACTAAATGCACTCGGGCAAGAGCTACCTTCCTACCTACCGCTGCTGGTTTACTGTCGATTCTTCCCCCGTCTGCCCTTCTGTGAGGAGGATGAGGAGGACTTCTCACACGCAATCTTATACCGTAAGTCCCACAAGGTACCCTGTGAGCGCCACCTCCACGGGCTCACTGACATCGGCAGGGACAGCGATCTATGGTCCAATACAAACGCCTTCTACACACTGGCCAGGTACCTGAACATAACGCTATCGGATTCCCCCTGGGTATGCCGCCAGGTTGCTGGCACCCCCGGTCCGCACCCTCTCGCCTACAATAGGATGTTCCGATCTTCAGCTTTAAGCCTTGAGTGTGGGGGCCCGGCACTAAGCTTTTCTACTGGAGGAGCTTTTTCTCTTTCCTGGACTTGTTGTTTGTTATGATCGAGTATTTTTCTGCCTCACTTCCTTAGGGATTTAGTGTCAGCTATCAGACACCAGTTGCAGGATTTTATACTTGGTGTGATTTGTTTCTTTTGTTTTTGTACGGTTTTGAGATTAAGGTTTTGTTTATGTCATACCTAGCGCTCTGTACAAGTTCTTGTGCTGTACATAATGAATAGATAATGATAAGAAAGAAAAACATAAATAATATAAAAATGAGAAACTGGTGAGTGCTAGAGTGTATCTAGTAAGATGTGATCTACGGTCCTAAGTGCCCTTTGCTATCTGTTGCTACAGGCTTGGGTAGTGAGCAAAGGATGGGGTGTAGATGATAACGAAGTC
Source organism: Tuber brumale (assembly GCA_014065205.1). Taxonomy (NCBI): domain Eukaryota; kingdom Fungi; phylum Ascomycota; class Pezizomycetes; order Pezizales; family Tuberaceae; genus Tuber; species Tuber brumale. The sequence continues at coordinate 504,106 of JACCEG010000003.1, read as the reverse complement.
AGGGATATACTTGTATGAGAGGCATGGACAAAAGACTTTGCCTCTAACATTGTCAAAGCCCCTTTCAACATCTAGGAAGAAGATAGATAGGTATGAGTTATCACACTCCAGGGATTTGACCGCATAAGTCAGCGTCACTACATTATCTAAGGTAGCGCTCAGTGTAGGACCTCCCGGGCCTCATAATCAATGGTACTGCACACCCCTTTCCCTGCCTGCCCTGTCAACCAGTTTGGGGTGGGGCCTCTATTTTTCTATCCACCGCCCTGTCCCTGGTTTGGCTATGCACTCTGTTTATCGCCTCAAGTAGCCTCTATCTTGTAATTATCCCCATATGGGGCGCTGTATTTCTCACTATTCCTGGTTTAGTCTTCCAAGTTTCTCTTCTCTTAGTATAGCTCCTATTTTAGATTTTCCTTATGCTTTGAGTGTTTCCTGTTTAATGGCCTACTGTCAACTATAACTGTCTCTCTGAGGTCACATGCCCAAAATAATACATACAAAATTCTATACTAAATTATGTACATAAAATTATACTTACAAAACAATAATCAGGCACATAAATCACCTAAGTCACCTTGTCATAAATGACATGCTCTTAAATTATATGCATGTAAATTATAAGTAGGATATTTTCTATCAAGTATATTTATCTTCTGGACAAGACCTACTTACATATACAAATAATACAACACTGACTTGATATCAGTCTATTTTGCGTAGCAATTCAATTCGAATCCATATTTCACCTTTAGATAGCATCACATCATACACAGTTATAGAGTAGCACCTGGAGTAGTGCTGGAGAAGGAAAGTATTTATGAACTTGGGTAATAGCTATGCTAAAGCTCTTATAAGTTTAGACTTGTAATATAAATATGGTAAGACATATAAAGTACCACTACCCCTGCCTAGTCATAAATGGCCATGATATGCAGAAACAGAAAAAGGAAAAAAGAAGAAATTGTAAGGAACCAGAAGAGTAAAATTACCAACAGAAAGTGAAAAGAAATACTATGAGGTACTTAATTCCCACCAATACTACTTCCCCAAGTCCTACCACCCCGAGTCCTATTACTAACAATTTCACTAGTTCCAGCACTACCGAACGCAACCGAAAAACGAGTACTTGATTCTCAAGTATGCTAGCGAGATCCAATAGTCTACGTTCTCTGGCAACTTAGATGTACATGACTACTAGTGTAGCCATCCCCCACCTTATTGCTTCTCCCATCCTCCCACTCATTGCCTCTCCTATCCTCGCCTTGTTGCTTATCAGATATCTCTCCTATTATCATGGTTTCGATATCTCATACAACAGGCAATGACACTTAGTTACTTAGGCTTAGATATATAGTGAATACTTCTCTCCGGATACTATCTCTGTTCTCAGTTCACGTCTTATTGAAACTCTGATTATTATTCTTAGACTGTTGCCTATATTTCTGGATTGAAAACTCATAATCTGATGGTATTGGGATAGGAGAGTAGCTAGTAGAATAACGTATTTATTCATTAAGGTATAGGTAGCGAAAGTATAATAAGTGGTTTAATATAAATTTGTTTATACTTGTGCTGCCAAAAGAAGCATATGACAAGTCTGACCACCTCGTGGCTAGTGAAGGCACCTTGGACTCAGTAAACTAAATACAAGCTCTCAAGCTTACAGCCCAGCCACCTTACGAGGTTGAATTTCTGTTGCTAACACTTTTGTACAAAGCCATCTGCAGTCCAACATCTCACCACCCCAGTAAACACATGTGGGTATCTCAAACAAAATCAGCAAGCCACATGGATGCAGAACGAAATGATCTTCCTAATGTCTTCCCCCAACTACAAAAACCTAGCGACTACCCAAGGCAGCTCCACAACTCATACTCCATTTAAGCGCATGCCAACTAACAACAGAACAACAAACAAAACAAACTAAAATTCAATCCCAACCCACCCAGAATACGAAACTAAAGCCAGAAGCCTAATTGCGATGGATAGTGAGAATCCTGACTCGAAAGAGCATCATGTATAGAACACCTTCCACTCGTTTCATGGAATAAACTTGAGGTAGGAGGTAGTCCCAGCCACTGAGCATGATCCATGTGAAAGGAGAATCCTACAACTATGGTAGGCCCATTCCATATTCAACCTAGTCTTTTCTGTCAGTGGCCAAACCACCCTGGTTACAATACCAGCAGGTATATGAGGCCACATACACTCTAGCGATGACCTTTTCTTGGAGTCGGAGACTAAGGGGACAGGTGAGATAATATTACGCTATACCTGTCACTTCTGGATCTTCTATCTCTGGCCAAATCCAAGCTCCTGACCACCAATGGCAGATGAGCCACTGCTACTGTCACTAGAGACGTTAGCCACACCACCTGAGGCACCATTATCCTGGTCAGCCATTGGCTCAGCTACACCGGGCTTGCGTACACTCGAGGCCATCACAATAAGCAAGTCTGCTACACTAGCCACCTTACCATCAGCTAGTGAAGATGCAAAGGTAGGTGAACAATCCTGCAGCGCCTCCAGAACGAGGCGATCAAAGCTATACAGACTATCCTCCCCCAGTGAGCACAGCTCCTTGACTGGCCCCAAAGAATCTCCAAGAACCAGCGCACCCACCAGCACTGTAACTATAAAGGGTGTACGTGAAAGAGAGATAACAGTAAAAGTGAGAGCCTCCAGAAAGGCAAGCAGGTTAGCTACTTCCTTTGCAGCATGATCAAGTTACCATGAAAGTAGCAAAATGAGATGCCAAATGCAAGAGACGCATATCTCTAGGGTGAACTTCATCTCAACAGTACAAGAGAACCACCTATAATAGTACAAATAAGGTAGGGGAAGGAACCGTACCATGCTTAACCATAGCTACGGTAAGAAGGCAAGTAGTCGATGAAGGAAACATGGAGAAAAGTTAAACAAGGATGAGCCTTCCAGTAAACATATAAAGATAAAGAAGTAAAAGGAAGTAAAGCGTTCGAATCTCAGACTTGAAGACTATCATGAGAGAGAAACCAAGGGCAAACATCACTAAAGACTATAGTATTATGACTGCAATGGAGCAAGCAAAGGTGGGAAAGTAAAATAGGTAGTTGAATGAGGAAATAACTATTAAGCAGTTTTTTTCTTTTTTTCTTTTTTTTATCTTCATAGATTCTTAGTTAAGATACAAGAACTTGTATACACTGCTGACTATGGCATAAAGAAAACCTTAATTTCAACTTGTATAAACAAAGGAACAAATTTGTACCAACAAATAAAACAACTAACTATCAAACTTTGTTTTTCTTTATCTACAATTGTATTCTGTATTTAAAGTACAGCATCCACTTGCAGCTTAACACACGATGACAGAGGTACTCACCCTCTCCCACGATGCCAGTCACGAACTAGGGACAGGAAAAACCAGTATAAAGCTATGCAACATTGTCAACCACTTATCGCGCCAGTTGGCCTTGTGACATGAATGTGGAAAAGTCTCAACTAGAGTCACAGACTCCAACATCCTATGTTGTCAAACAAACTCCCGCACCCGCTAAACCTGTATATACGAACAGCAAAGTCCATTAAAGAAATGCCTCCCCACCTGTCCAAAGAAATGAAACCCCCTACCCTTGTGCTGGCTTCTGCACACGGTGTTATCACTGCTGAAATAACCAAAACCTCAACCGTACAGCCAAAGTCTCAAGCCATTTGTGAAAAATGGATATACAGTTAGGCGAGACATACGTAGAAAAGGTGGTGGGAGATCTAAGCGAATACTGAAGCAGAAGGCAAAAAAACAAGTGGCAAGATACAAAGGCAAGATAAATTCAGGCCAGGAAATCTGAAAGTGATGCCCAAGGGATATCGAAGTAAGGATGGTGGATGGCTGTAGGTTGCCAGCTGATCTGATGATATGAAAGGCATAGAAACTGAATGCCACGATATCAACTCTTAGTAATAATGTTTGTGTAAGACCAGGTGGTCCGCAGATGGTGTTAGGCGGACACTAAACTCTAGTATAACTGAGGGACGTAGGCCAAAATTATTGATCACAGAATTTGTGTAGGCAGGCTTATCGCAATAAAATTGGTAAGGTAAAGATTTAAAAAGTAGTCCAATATTATATTGATAAGATGCCTTCTCTGTTGCTTGATGTTATCTGTGAAGCTCAAAAAGCACTACAAAGTTTATACACCGTGTTTGAGCATTCGCTGACTACTCCAACTGACAATGTCTCTGCAGTACCACTCTAGCTTTAATACAAAAATGTACAAAGTCTCAGAGATGCGAACACAGTTTGACCTGCAAACTACTCACGCCCATTCATGGTTACAGAATAGTATTCCTCCATTGAGATCACAGCTCTATTTGTTCTACAAAGTAGGAGCCTTCTACTTAGTTATCTGGATAGACTATTGTATTACTTTAGTCTTGTTGACTATCGTTTCACTAGTTTCTTCAGTTATGAAGTAATTGGTGTCATGTTGGGCCATCTAGTGCCAATTGCAAGTCCAAGCCCAACGTGACAAAATCTTAAGAGTTTTCAACTTATAACAGTCTTCCTTTCTGAAAGTGCTTCCCCTTGCACCACCTGCCTCTATGGAGGAGTGCTACTATTAGGACCAACCAACCTACAGCTGATTTGAGAAGGGTGTGGGTGGATTCGGTATGTCCACAATTGCCTCCACTACTCGAACATCTTCTTAGAGTATTTCGCCAGAAACATCCCACAACTTGCAGCCCATAATTAGGAAGGCTTACCATAAAGTCTATTATCTTACTTCTTTTGTGACGGAATTCTTCGGTTTCACTTCCTAAATGTCACCAACTGTCCCCTACCCTATATCCTGCCAACAGAATATGGTTGGATGTACAGCGGCGAGTAACCCATATTATGAAGCGGCCTTTATTGACATGACATTTTAGTTATAAGATGCAACATGCTAACTCTCGCTAATGATGTACAGGTGATATTAGGCGGGGGAGGGCAGTGTTAGCTGTGGTACATCGAGGGTCTGTGCACAGTTATCCTAACATTTGGTCATTACACTAGTCTCAGATTTCCATATGCCTAATATGAGCTCCTACCTATGAGGCTTCACCTCGAATGCCTTTATAATCATGTGTTATAATTTTCTAAATATATTTTAAGACTCGTTTGGTCAGGATAAAAAACCTTACACCATTACTTGACCACAGCGCGATGATATTTTCCTCACTTTCTTACCTCTATCCTTCTTGTCATGTCCGGATTGTTATTACGAATACTTTCCCCCACTTCTTTACCAGTTTCCACACTGGTGGCTGACTTCCATATCTTCTCATCTTCTGAACACACTTGCTATTTGACAAAGTACCACAGTTCTCGCTTTTATTGATCTTGGCCTCATACCTGTTTCCTATAAAAGCACATCATGCCTCTTACTATTTTGTCAACTTCCTCTTCTAGATTGCTGTCCATGTCCTCTGGGTCTCTAGGGGGTTGCTCACGATTGGCATAAACTGATTTACAATATAGTTCCAATAATGTAAAGTGAAACATGTGATGAATGTTCCATCGATCGGATATGTTGAGTGTGAAGACTCGTGTTCCATCCTTTTTCAAGATTCGTAAATAAATCTAAACCTTTGGCCTTAGCTTCTTTGATTTTTGTTGGGTATTTAAATTTTTTGCGTTTAATATTACTTTGTCCATGATGTTGAAGTGCGGTTGGTGTCTAGCTTTTCAGTTGTAGTATTTTGTAATTCCTTTCCTTGTTTCCGCTACTGACCTTCTTGTACGTTCATGTATCATCTTAATCCAGTTTGCATAGAGTGTTGCTCTGGATTTTGAGCTTCTCACTCCTTCCTCTACTCTTCCAGTGGATAGACTTAGTAGTGCACATAAAAAAGTGACATTCCTTGGGTGTTTGTTGCAGAGTTGTTGTAGGCATGTTCAGCTTAACATAATAGCTGATATCAGTCATCCTGATTATAATTGACAAAACTTCGCAGTTATTCTTCTAACACTTGGTTGGTATCTTCTGTTTGTCCATTAGTTTGAGGGTGATAGGCTACTGACATTCTTCATTTGATTTCCAATACTGTGCAAAAAGATTTCCAGAATTCTCCCATGAACTTTGAGTCTATATCGGCAATGATTTTGGTTGGTAGGCCATGTAGTCTACAAACCGCTTTTATGAATGTGTTTGCGACATCTTTGGTAGTGGCTAATATTTGTAGCAGGATGAGGTGTGCCATTTTTGCAAAGCAATTAACTACTAATATAATCTGAGTGTATCCTTGCGACTTGAGTAATTGTGTGATAAAGTATACTGAGATAGATGTCCAAGCGGCATATAGCATTTGCAAAGCTTGCAATGATCTGTACTTACCGTGTCTAGCTGATTTGTTATATTGGTATTTATCATAGTATAGTACATAGTCATTGATCCAATCTACCAGTCCTTTCCAATAGAAGTATCGCATGATAATCTCTGGAACTTTCTCTTTTCTGATATGTCTGGCAATTTTTATGTCGTGATATCATTCTGCGATCTTGGTATATACTGCCTGACTATTTGGTACATATAGTATTTGCTTCTAGTCTAGTAAATCGTCACTTAAAATCTAATCCTCAGAGAAATCCTTTCTTTCATCTTGCAGCTTAATAAGTTCTTCCCTCCATGGTCTCCCAGCTGAATCTGTTCCAATTGCTGCATTTATTTCACTCCAGCACTGAGGGTTAAATTGCTTGATACCCATTTACTTGATGATGGCATTTGATATTACAATCATTTCAATCACTTCTGATATGTCGAACCAGTATTTATTGTCTTTAGCTAAAGCCTGCAGGTAACAGATGCCTGTGTCCTTTTCTTTCATGATCAAGGATCTTGTCACCATATAGCTGCTTACGAATCCCTCAGTTCTTTACTAGGTTTGATTTAAGTAAGCTCTTTCTATCATCGCAGAGTAATTCATATTTTCTCCTACCTGTTGGGCTATTCCATCACCCATTCTTATCTGATAATCCATATCCTGACAGTTGCATAGTATGACTTTCATTTTTCCTGTGTAATCAGCATCAATCACACCAACTCCAGTGGAGATTCCTCATCAAACTGCTAATCCGCTTCCAAGAGCAATTCTTCTATATGTTTCTTCATGTAGCCCTATGGCTATACCTTTCCTTACTAAGGCTTGTTTATATTTTGCAACAAGCTCATATTCTATGGTATATAGGTCATATCCTGCCACAATTCTGGAAACTTTTGTTGGCAAGCTGGCTATTTTCATCAATCCTATAACCTAAATTGTGGGTTTCTATTCTCCTCTTTGAGACCCCAGGTCCAAATGGTTTTTCCTATCCCTGTCTTCTCCTACGTCACTAACATTGGTTACTAGCATTACCAAGATATGTTCCCATTTGAAAAGTCTCCTTATGTGATACATAGCTCACCCCTCTGGATGGTACTCTAGTCCTCTGCTTAATGCATCATGCTTTACACCTTTTGTCCTTGGTTCGTATACAATTCGAAAATTGTATTCTAGCAACTTCTGAGCCCATCTAAATTTACCGCGACTCCTGACTTTTGAGATGAGGCAGTATTAAAGGTTTTGATAGTTGGTAAAAACTGCAAGTAGTTTTTCTGTTCTGATCAAGTAGTGTCTCTATTCTTGGAATCCTTCGTAGATCACATGCAGTTCCTTATCATGGCTTTCATAATTGTGTTCCGCAGAGTTCAATTTTTGAGAATGGAATGCTACTAGATATAGTTTTTCTCAAAGTATTGGGAAAGGATGCAACTATGTGCAAGATCACTAGCATTAGTCTCTAACACTATTTCTCTTTCGGAGAACAAGTGGTGCAATATAGGAGCTGTTCTGAAGTAGTATTTTAATTCTTCAAGCACCGTATTTCACTCCACTCTCAATTTGAAGCTCCTGAGATTTCCTTGTAGTGTCATGGTTATCGGTTTGAAAATTGTGGAAATGTTTTTCATGAATTGTTGGTAGAAGTTAGCAAATCTAACAAATACTTGCATATCTCTAACCTACTTGGGTGGTTTCCGAACCATTGCGGATTGCACATTTTCAGTACTCATGGACACCCTATAAGCTGCTACTATGTAGCCAGGGAATTCCACTTCTGTAGTATGCAAGGTGGACTTTTTTAGCAATACGGCAAATTGAAAGTCTGATAGACTTCAAAAGATCTTTTTGACTACTTCAATATGTTCCTTTTCATCCTTTGAATATATAAGAATATCATCCAGGTAACATACCACTCCTATATCTAAGTATTCTTTTAATACTTAGTTCATCATATCTTGAAAATGTGGCTGGAGCATTGGCCAATCTGAATAGCATGACCTCATATACGTAATGTCCACATCTTGTCTTGCCAGCAGTTTTACATGCATCTCTTTCCATAATCCTAATCAAGTGGTAACAGTCTATAAGGTCCAACTTGGTAAAAATATTGGCATTGGCTACTTGGTCTCAAAGTTCTTACATTAATAGCAGGAGATGCTGGTTGGTAATAGTACTATTATTCAGATTTGAGCAATCCACAACTAGGTGAAGTCTACTATCAGGTTTAGGTACAAATGATCTAGGTGCTCCTACCAGTGATTGACTTCAGGTAATCTTGCCGTGTTTGATCACAGTGTCCAAGTACTCTCGCAAAGCCTTTAGCTATTTTTCAGACATTGGATATCTCGTTCACCATGTGGTAGTCAATCCTGCAACCAGTTAAATTTCATGGTCAAGGTTTGTCTGGGAGTTAGTTCCTCTGTTCTCAGAGTTTCAAAGATACTATCACATGTCAAAAGTGTTCAGGATCCAGCCCTCAATGCCAAGCTTAATTACATAATTGTTCCATTAGTCCTGCAACAAAAGAATAATTATGAAAGTACCAGGAGAAGCCAGTTATCATGTCTTTAGGCACTTCAGACATTTCACTTCACTGGGTTTTCAGTTTGGAAGACAGGGCTGTGAGTCGATCAATGCAATACAATACATACGACCATAACCTCAGCCAAAGTTTTGAGGGATTGCTTAGTCAGCCCCTCGCAAAGACTTTTGACGTGTGACTGTATATTGATAATGCTGGTATTATTTTGATAATAATTTTAGTTCCGCAATATTTTTACTGTTTCTGATTCCTGTGGTGCAATAAGTGTTAGGATCGGAAGCAAGCAATTAATCGTATTCATACACATTCACTATTCCTTCATTTTCTTCCCTATAGTTTTCACAACTTGTTGCAGCGGAAGTACCATTATTTGCATCATCTATATATGACACTAGATGTTCATGCTACCTTCAACAAAATGGAATTATTATTTCATAGTAACCTGCTTTAGCCACATCATACAATACTTGAGAAAGGTGGCAGTTCTTTCCGGTTTCTAAGTTTATAGTTAGGGTATAATACTTTCCTCCAGAGGCTGTAGATGACTCATCGAAGCCTCATATATCAATTGCATTGTTGCATTCCACTATAGGAATGAGAAGGTCTTCAACAAGGTCCTTATTAATGAAAAACATGTTGGATCCTGAGTCAAATGGACTTTAACTTTGAATCCATTATCATGTATGTTGAAATTTCCTACTTATTCATTTCATAAGTATATTTTTTTTAAAATAACGTCTATTTCTCCCCTTAGTTACATTTCTGGTTTACCTATAAATCATGAACATTGCAGCAGCTAGAGCATATAGAATGGGGTATTTGGCTTATATTTCATGATAACGATCAGGGAATTGGATATATATTTTCTTATTGCATGTGCGAGATGTTTCTGTTATTTTTACCTATGTACAGCAAACTTTTCAGAAGGTGCATTCCAAATTGTTTTTCCGCTTAAAATATCTCACACCATTATGATTTACGCATATTTTATTCAGGATTCAGGGGGCAGTTTTTAAGGGTCAAACTTGTTCACACTTATGTTTCTCGCAAGATTTTCACGCGTATTTCTTTTCTTCGCTTAAGTATGGGCACTAGTATATATAGCTGGTAACTGCTCCGAGTGTTAAAATAAATTAAGGACAAGAACCACTAACAATCTGCCTTTTTACTACCATCTTTCACGCCTAAGTGTGCCTACAGTATATCTTTAAATAATGTATCGTATTCGTGTACTCAAGCCATTAAGATTGTGCCACTACACATAAATTCAATAGTGTAAATGGAGGTAAGTGATCTTTTTCTCTTTTTTCTTTTTCTTTTTTTATCATCATGTATTCATTATTTACAGAACAAGAACTTGCATGCAGCACTAGGTATGGCATAAACAAAACCACAATCTCCAAGTTCACGAACACAAAAGAAACAACGCCTAGCCGGATGTAAAATCTTCTAAGCCATGTCTGATAGCGGACCGAAAATCTCATGGAACTAGAGCAAGCAAGTACAAAGGTCATAGCGAAAAGCAAAACAAAACAAGAACTGAAAAATACTTTTCAAATGGAGCAAGTCAAATGGTGGACATCACAGCTTCACGCTTGAAGCGTGGATCGAAAGCTCTAGGTGGGTGAGAGAGGAGGCAGCCAGGGGGTCGCTACGCGCAGGTAGCATACTGGGCGGAAAACTGGTGGTCAATACATTCAAGTACCTGGCCAAAGAGTGAAGAGTGTCTGTATCGGTCCATTGTGCGCTGTCCTTGCTGATTTCTGTGAGCCCCCTGACATGGTGCTCATAAGGTACATTGCGGGACTCACAATATCGGATTGCACGAGAGAAGTCCTCCTCCTCCTCCTCGCAGAAGGGACAGAGGGGGGAGGGGTCATCAGTGAACCATGAGGGGTAGGTGGTTAGGTAGCTTTTGCAGGCATGCAGCTGATGGATCATCCCTGTGATGAACATGCCAAGTCCCATAAATTGATGGAGTAAGAGAGTCGGGGTACAGGGGTAACTGGGTGGTGGGAGGAACTGGGTAGCCCAATCCCAGGCAAGTGCTACTTTTATACTTGCCGTGATCGACAGATAGGAGGGGATTTCGTCCTTTATAAGGAGCTGGCCTAGTGGAAGGTGGCAGGGCGAGGCCACTGGGGCAGGACCAAGAGTGTTGATGAAGGGCAAGGCCCGGTACACAATTGCATCTAGGGGTAGGATTTTCCGTATAGGGGGACAGGGGGGTGTTAGGCGGACGCCAAACCCAAGTATATAACTGAGGGATGTAGGTCCGAAATCTTTGACCAGAGAATCTGTTGAGGAAGGAACGTCTCGATAAAGTAGATAAGATAAAGATGTAATGTGTAAAACCATATTATATTGATAAGATCTCTTCTCCGTTGCGTGATAATGTCTCTAAAGCTCCAGTGGCAGTACGATATTTATATCCCCTCTCTGAGTGTTCGCGGACTACTTCTAACTACTATGCCTGTGAAGTACCACGGTAGTTTTCATATGCAAATGTCCGGAATCTTATAAGCGCGAATACCATTTGACCCTGAAACTTATCACACCCTTTCGCCGACACGGAATAGTATTCCTCTGTTGAGATGACTGCACTATTTAGCATACCAAATAGCGGCCTTCAACTTAGATGCCCACATAGACTATTCTATTACTTTAGTCATGTTGACTATCGTTCCAGTAGTCTCTTCGGTCATGGAGTGATCAGATTCATAAAGGGCCACCTAGTGCTAATCGCAAGTCTCAGCCCGACATGTCCAGGTCTTCAGGGACTCCGACTTACTTAGGTCTTCCATTCTGTGCATGCTTCCACTTGGTCCGCCAGCCTCCGTAGAGGGGTCCTATTACTAGGACCAACCAACCTACAGCGGATCTCAGAAGGGTATGGGTAGATTCGATATACCCCTCATAGCTTTCACTACGGGAATATCCTCTTCGGTTATTTCGCCAAAAACGTCCCGTCACCTTTGGCCAGTAGTTTAGGAAGCCTAACCTTGAAGCCAACTATCTTAATGTGGCTTCCACGGATATCCTCCGTTCCACTTCCAAGATGTCGCCAAAGTCCCCTCCCATATACCCTGCGAACTGAATGCGGTTGGACAGACGGCGGTGACGTATATGGTGTTAGGAAGTGGGCTTCATTGCTGTGACATTTTAGTTATGGGACGCAACTCTCGAAATCTCGCTAATGATGTGTGGGCCCATGAGGGGGCCGTAGGGGGGTGTTTGCTCTGGTAAATCGAGGGTCTGTGCGCAGTTACCCTACCGTGGGTCTGTGCACATGTCTCGGATTTCCATATGCCTGACAGGGGGGTTGGACTTTCAACGAAGAGTAGCGTAGACTGATGTCAAGCTCTTGGTGAAGTGACGGTAGTTTTCTAAGGCACAGAAGGGGGACGAGGAGGGAAAGGAAGGGTGGAGTCTTGCGGTTGCCAGGTTGGCCTCAGGAGGGAGGCACACAACTCCGACAGCAGCCAGTCTCTGTCAGTGGAGGATCAATAGTAGGAGGGGAGGGAGAGCCAATTCAGACACCAGGATGCCAACCTAAGTTGAAGAGGAGCAATTTGTCACCCACCTCCTGACAGTTCTCGAGAAGATAGACATCTGGTCCAGGAGAGTGAGGCTTGCTGAGAAGAGGTGCGCTCCATAGAGGCGGATTGGGGAGATGAGAGAGAAAGCCTGGTGGTGGCACAGAAAGGGGCAAAGCCCCATGTGGGGCCTGGAGAGTCCGTGAATGGTCCCAAAGGCCCCTTGGGCTGTCACGAGTCTTCTTGCGAAGTGTGAGGTAGTGAGTTTGGAGCATGAGGTTATCGCGGGCTTTGACCAGTAGCCAAGCCTTTTGCTCAGTTTGGGGGGGTGAAAGAGGAGGCCTTCTAGGGAGACCAGGATCGGGGGGGGCAGAACATTTTGCGCCGTCATGACCCAGTACTGGAGCTCTGTCTGCAGAAGTGAGAAAAATACCCCAAGCCTGCTGGCTTTCACAGGGAGAGTTCTGGTTATACCTGGGAGTCTTTGGACATTTCTCCAATATGAACCGGAGGCAACTGTGACAGCAAAATCTTCCACGTAGGAGAGGATAAGGCTCCATGGAACAGGGAAATAGAGGGTCGAGATACAGATGACAAACAGGAGTCGCGAAAGCAAGCAGCTGTGTGGGGTGCTGACAGAAACTAGGAGAAGATCTGGGGAGCCCCCTGGGAAAACCAAGCTGCGAGAGTGTCCATGGAGAAAGTACCTTATTCACTAGACTATGTATGGGAGGACGGCCTTGGTTCCAAGCATTTCACCAAGTGAGGCGGCTGAGCTGTTGTTAAAACCACTCTGGATATTCAGGAAGAGGATTGATATGTTGAGTTTAGTGTATATAAAAAGTTGCACTTCATGGGACAGGGTAGCCTCCATGTCGAAGTTGCTTAAACGCATGAGAGAACCAGTTTAGTGAGGGGATAGGAGGCCCCGGAAGAGGGTGAGGGCAGTGAGGCGGGTTGTCATAATCCTTGTGAGAAGTTTTATGGATTATCTCTAGGAAGAAAGAAATCCGCAATGAGTCTGGTGTGCCATTGGAGGGTTTCCTCAGCTGGACTAGCCTGCTGCCGCTAGTGTTCTTCTGGGATAGGGGATAGTGCTTGTAGAGAATCAGTGGGCCAAGGAGGGACGTGAGGGTGCTTGGGTTTACAGAGTGTACCCTTTTTCACAGCAAGTATAGTATCTGGTCTGGGCCAGAAGTGGAGGAAGACAAAGAGTTCCGGAGGGCAACCCTGATTTCCTGAGTCGAGAGCGCAGGAACATCCCTAAACTCGCACAGGACAGACAGCGGTCAGGAAGACCAACTTTCTAGAAGAAAATATGTGCGGAGTCTATCATTGATGGCTGTAAAACTACTAGCCCCAGGTATCGAGAGTAACCTGTCTGGAGGTCTACCGAAGACATAGCATTTTGCAGTCCTGCCACCATGAGGTGTGGCCATTTTCTGGAAATTGTTCCAGTAATGGCTTTTGGCCATCTTTGTGGCCTTGAAGTAGAGGAGCTGTGCCATCATGCATTGTTGCTATAATTAGGGGAGAGGATCCCATCGTGCTGCGGGGACTGTGAAGTAGAACGCAGATCTCTGCGCCCTAAGGTTGAGGGACCACCATGGTTTGGACATATCAGAGGACATCTTAGCAGGGGTATGGAGCCTAAGCACAGCTCTCTGCCTGCACATGGCCATGTCGAACCAGGTGGAGAATGTGTGGTATGTCAGGAGGGGGCGAGGGGGGTCATTCCTGATGGCCTTAAATTCTTCCTCAAGGCACAACCAGTCCGTCTTTGTCCATGGAGGCGCTGGATAGTGCGAGTGTACCAAGGGTTCCGAAATTGTTACCAGGACCATGCCGTGGTTGGAACCCATCGGGAGAAGCGGAGTGGTCCAAAATCTATAGTTGGAGGACAGGGTGGGGCTGGCGAATGCTAAATCTATTGCCATGGTGCACAAATCAGGGTTGAAGGTGAAGTAGGTGAGGCTGCCTGGCGAGTTCAGGAGACAGAAACCCTCCTGTGCAGCCCTATCAAAATAGGGGGTGGAGGCGGCAACGTCCAGGATCGAGAAGAACTGGCCTGGGTCACGCGAGGTGTGGTGTATATTAAAGTTCTTGATGACCAGCTTTGGCATAGTGGCGTGGAGGAAGGCAACCTCTAGTAAGATAGGCCGGTGGAAGGAGGAGCTATCCCTTGTACCGTAGAGGTTCACAAACCGGAATTTGGTGATAAAAGAGTCAGAAAAACCAAGAGAGGCGTAAAAATCAACTGCCATCCAGTCTCTCGCCCTGGAGACGACCGGGAGGACTGAGAATTGTTGAGTAGGGGAAAGATGTAAATAGCAGGCCACTCTCGGCTTACTACCATGAAGGTAGGGTGCTAAAAAAGCTTTGAACCTGCAAACGACGATTGTCTTTTCCTGTACAGGGGGGGGTTTTGAAGAGCACCTTCGGTAGTGAGGGAATGCGGAAATGAAATGAAATTAAAAAGGGAAAGAAACACCTCCCAGCTTCACAAGCAGTTGCGTTACAGAACGGAGATTGAGTTACCGGAGTCCCCTTCCAGTGCGGAACTAGCTGTGGAGGTGCGACCAGCCAGTACATGCCTTCTGTCGTCTCTGGATGGTGGACTGGAGTGGGAGATTCCAGCCATGCGGGATTGGACAGGGCACCTCGTTGGGGCTTTAGGGCTCGGAGGGGGAGATCTATCACGGGGCATCACCACATATATGGTAGGGGGTTTGAGGATTGCAGGAGGGTAGGAGGGCTTGTACACCAGTAGAAAGAGCCACACTGGAGTCATTCGTTGTGTCAATATCTTCCTCAACCTGCGGAATATGGGACTCGCGGCATGGAGTATGGGGGGAGGTCAGATGGCTATTCTCGCGCAAAAGAGGCGTAGAGGCCTTTGCAGAGCGCACATGGTGGGAGGGAGGTGGGGCAGTAGTCGACCACTACTCTAAGGTTCTCGCCCCTTTGGTAGGAGGGGTTCAGGCACCGGTACGCCGGTTTTTGGTAGAAGAGGGTGTAGATAGGATAAACTGGGTGGTCAATCTTGTACCTTGCTGAGTGGTGGCCGTATTCCCTGCAAGTATGGCACTGGGTGATGCTGTTAGCCAAGTATGCTTTCTCGATCTTGGATTGAGAGGACAAAAGGTAAGCGTTGCCCAATATGACGGCCTAAATTTCCAGTGCAACTGTGACTCTCAAACAGGTTGCCTTTTTTAGCAACCTGGAACCTTGGCTGGGGTTGAGGTATCAGGTGGAGAAAATTTAGATGTTCTTGACGTTCTGGATGGTGTGGCGGAGACATTGCAGGAGCTCGTTGTCTTCTGCGAAGATGTAGGCGATTGGGAGAAAGTATACTGCGAGTTGGACCATGTTGCGGGTGGGGTGAAATGACGGCCACGTTGTGCTGCCTACAGGAAAGGACTGGTTCAACTTGGTAGAGAGCGCGTTGTAGTAGGAGGTATAGGCAGTTGAGGAGTAAACAAGAATAAGGGCTAGGACGGTTTCAGCTCCTCTATCATTGATCTGAGCAGAGAATGATAGTGGGAGAGTGCAGCCAGCTTCTTGGAAGATAGTAGCAGCAGAGTCGCAAGAAGAGGTAGCTATAAGCGCGGCCTGGGGATGAGGGAAAGGGGAGGAGAGGGGGTGTAGAAATATCTCTCAGCTGTAGGGAGGCTCCTGGAACCCTTGGAA
This sequence comes from Tuber brumale, assembly GCA_014065205.1. Lineage (NCBI taxonomy): Eukaryota > Fungi > Ascomycota > Pezizomycetes > Pezizales > Tuberaceae > Tuber > Tuber brumale. The sequence goes on along the minus strand of JACCEG010000003.1, from coordinate 487,993 downwards.
AAGGGTGTAGGAGCCAAAGCAGACACAATCTTAGCAGCCCAGGTGGTAGTCTGGGCCTTGCTCAGCTTACCTTTTTCTCTATGTCCAGGGGAAGCGGCCTGAGTGAAGGTGGTGGTACCGGACTGGGCTGACGACTTAGGAACTGGGTGAAATTCTGACAGTGGGGGGTACTTTCCATCCCTGTACGTCTGAGTCTTCCCCCAGCGTGGTAATTTTGCTGCCTATGTGGCAGGATAACCGCACCATTTCTGGTCCTTGGTGCTACATCAGGGGACGTCCATGTCACCACCCTCCTTGCAAGAGAGTAACAACTGATCAGCCAGAGTTGGGTGGGGGTGGCCAGAGCCTTATTCTTACCTTAGTGGCAAGGAGCAACCCTACTCATATTTGTTTTCGACACAACAGACCTGGGCTGTTGGGGTGGGTGTGGTTGGTGGCATGTTGGTTGGGGGAGGGGGGTGATCACATAAGATGTGAGATCCCTTACAGCTGACTGGAGGGTAGAGAGCCCTCCTGCTGTCATGTCGCATTGGGCAGGGAGTGCAAGAGGGCGTGGAACTTTGTCTTTGCATGAGTGGAGGTTGTCAACCAGGCCAGAGAGGCGAGCAACCTCCAGTGCCAGTTCATCGATCTGAGGGGAGAGGGTGCTGGAGGCCAAAAGAGAAGTGCAGAGAGGGGGGAGGATGACGGCCTCCTCGAGGGTGAGGTCATCAAGCTCACCAGAACTGATGGGGGGAAAAGGTTGGGGGGACACTCTAGCCTCCCGCGAGGATCTTTTGAGTAGCGCGATCAAGAGGAGGACATAGAGAGGGATTCCTGTCACTGAGGAGTGCTCAGAGGGTGGAAGGAGAACTGCAGCTATACCTGCTTTGACAGCAAGGGCTCACCCTAAAGGTCATTAGGAAGGTGCCGACATATGGGCGGACCGGATACTGATGGCATTGAGATTGAGGTAGAAATGTAGGGGGGGGGAAATAGCGGAAGCGGAGTATGAAGGAGGTAAGTGATCCGCTTCTGGAAAGTTATATTGTTTTGGTATTGGAGAATTTAATTCCATGGGCTTAGCCTACATTAGTTTTTCTTCCTTGTTTCATTTAGGCATCACTGCTGTTAAGCGTAGGTAACAAAGTATTTGTTACTATGTCTGCGTAGTATCCACCACTGCTGTCTCTTCAGAAAAACTTGTAATTATTAGGTTTAATAATCTGGGTCTACATACTAAGCAGTGTTTTACCAATACCCGCTTGTATATGACCAGTTCACAGACATAATGCCTTCATCAGTAAAAAGAAATTGCACCGCGGATGAAAACTGCTTGCATCCTAATCTAAGACATTCACATCCGGAGATGCCCACTTTACTTTTCTCGTCTCCAGCCTGCCACTCTCTTGATTGTGAACCATTTGATTCAGTTATGCCCTTTGCGTTCCAATCCATTATTTGCATTCTTCCCGCGCTAGCCTGCACGCCCTAGCCTCCTGTTGTTCTACAACTTTCTACTATTCTGACCCATGTCCCAGTTTTCCTCTGGCATGCTTACATATAAATATTGTAAATTATACTCAACAGAAGGTAGGTCCATTATCCACGTGCTCAGTCATAGGTGAACTGAATTCATCTGCTGACACTCATTAAGCGACCGTTTTCCTGGTAGCCCTTGGGGTCATTTCCTGGGATTCAACAATTGCTTAGTGCCTCCATGCAGACTCCTGCCATTCCACACCTGTTCTCCATTCTGCCCACTTCCCCCAATGACCAAGAGAAGAATAGCGTTTCAAGAAGGGCGTGCTTGTTGTCATAATATATGTTCTTCGCAATTTGCCCAATTTCAGTATTTAAAAGAATTAATAGTTGATCTAGCATCTTGAGGTGCGATTTCACTATTCAGGGTGTGCTATTGCCCCCTCTACCAAAGGGAGAAAAAGTAAAGTAGGCTGCGGCGCACCCTGAATTTCTTTATTTGCAGCCAATCAGTTAATTGCTTGGTGGTCATCTGACAATGCTGTCTATTATCCCACGTAAATATTATGCCTCTTGATTCTGTCTAATCTTTTTCTACTAAGCAAGTCTTCTGTTATTTCTTAGAACTAGTATTATTCCTGTTGACATATCTCTTGGCCAACTGGTCAATTTTCGCAACAATTAGTCAACTCGAGATCTATCAGGAGTGTATTTATAGACTTTTTATTTGTATATCAAACTCTGTGTATGTAGATTAATTCAATATATTTCATTAAATATTTGCAGATCAATCCTGTGATTAACTATCAATTGTGTCTCGCCAACGGGAATCACATGAGCCTGGTGAGTCACAGTCCCTATATCAACATTCTGCATATCCAGGCAAGTGGACCTCTCGCAAATTTCAATATGTGGGCTTCCAATGTGAAATTTCCAACCGTTTATTGTATTCAGCAATTGAGCCAACGCCAGTAAAGTGACACCGGTAGCCTCAATCTGGGTATTTCTTATCTTGAAAAGTCCCAATCACTGCGCCACTGACCTCTCGCGCAGATTCCCATAAGTGTCCACTCTCCTAAGCTGACTCCGTACCCAATCGTTTCTGGAGGAAGCATTGCAGAAATTCTTTGCTCCAGTATAGTAGGCCTAACGAATTTGGAACATATCAGGCTCTTGAAAGTCGGGGACCAGAATCTCAAGATGGGCAAAGCACTATGCTGGAAGCAATCTTAGTTTTCTGGAGTGAGCACATGGCTGTCCTCAATGCGTCACAGTCTGCTACATATAACGTAGTATCTCTCTCACCATGTCAGAATACTGGATATCGAGCACAGTGCAAAGTTCAACTAGTATGTTTGAATCCTTCAAGTGGCCTCTGAGACCCCACCGAGGTACGCTGTGGCCTGAGGAAGCACGCAGCTCTGATGCGACAATCCCCATCATGCCTGCATTATCAGTCTTCAAAAGTGGCTCCAGTGTCTACAACCGCATTCCTAGGATGTGCCGGCAGCCAAAATTTGACAAGATCTGTCACCGTGTAGTTTCAGTTTTGTTTGACCTCTGGTAGCCTTCTTTGACCGGCACCTTATGTGCTAGCTCACAAATATCAGTACAATATATCGAAATAGGCACAAACCATCAAACATGGGACTTGAAATGAGTCAGGTAGTGCATCTTGATGATGTTGAAGTGGTTCTCCTGCAGTATTAAATCTGCTCCCTGATCAATCAATTGGAAACTCTCTTACGTCGCAAGATGATGCCTTTTAGCAGTGCAGATACTAGGGGCTTCTTTGGCCATTTGACTTTACATCTGTTTTCTCAGTTCCTGATCCTGACAGTTTACCTGAGTACAAGTAGCCTTTGAGGTGCAGAACTCAGGAAATATGTCTTTCATCTGCTGAAATGTTTGAAGATAAATTTGTATGTAGGAGAGTGTCTCGCCTGTATGACTCTGATACAGTGACATCAGACTAAAATCAATCATCACGTGGACACATTTCAAGGGGCGTCTGAAAGGGGGTTGCCGAGAAGAGTACAAATTATATAGTGCAAATACCAGTGCCACCGAAATACCTTGGCCTGGGGTTGGATCTCCTTTCCAGTTACGATTCCTAACCGGCATTAATTCTCAGCAACGGGTAGACAATACTTGTCTGGTTCTCTCTCGACGATAATTCTTGGACCTATGTCTGCGATATAGTGGGAAAAACTCTCGCGTCTCTGATCCTTATCGCCTATCATACTCTTTCTTCAACTCGACTCTTATATTACGGTCCTAATGTCGTAGGTAGGTGTTCATAAAGAGCGTAAAGGATTTTTATTCGTAAAAGCATAAAGTAAGAAGTAAGGAAATAACTTAGAACAAAGCGTTAGGAACCTATCTACATGGTCTTTTTTCTTTCTTTTTTTTATCATCAATTTTATCCTGTGTTTAAGGTACACCATCCGCATGCAGCCCAAGCTATGGCCGACAGAAAAACCTCCACCCCTAGGGCAGCCCAAAACAGCCAGAAGAAAAACCGTTACGAAGCCCATGAAGGTCGGAAACCAGCTGCGCGGCCCTCAGGCCCCATGACTTGAATACGGAAGCATCTCCCCTAGAGCCGCGGACTCCAACACCCCATGGAGTCGAAAAAACTCACCCGCGCCGTAACTTGTAGTATACACATACCACAAAGACTGTAAAAGAAAGCCATCCAAATCCTTCAGAACAAAAAGAAACCACACTTGGCGATAGCGGTCCATTCCGCTAACTAGAGCCACCCTAAGAAATCTTAACCTGGCCGAACAGTGCCACCTACGACAAAATACGTCTACGGCTAATGGATATACCTGACAAAGTATGAGGGAAACCAAATAGAGAAAAGCCCAGGCCGAGGAAAACAAAACCCCGGGCAGGGCACAGGAACTAGTACCATCCAGACAGGAAAGCCAGGAGGAGACACCTGAAGGGCGTCGAAGTAAGGTGGTGAAGCAGTAGGGTGCAAGCCAATCCAACCATCAGGTCAGGACAGAAACCGAACGCGACTGTGTCAACTCTCGGTAATGCTGTTCGTGTCTTCCTAGGCGGTCCCCAGGGGCAGAAGGCAAATGATCTTACCGCGTCTGTCATGTAGTTCCTTGTTCTACCAGAGATAGCGTCACTTAGTGGATGAGATACCACCTCTTAAGCCAACTGTGGGGAGGGGCGAGATCGACCCAAGGGCCTGTTAGAGAGTTCTCGCATACTGCAAACCATGTTCCCAGCCGTCTGAAGTATGGGGAGCAAGCAGTCGCTGACCATGGGGAGGGGCCCCGCTAAACGAGGAAGGAGTCGGGGACGGGCAGTGCGAAAGCCATAACGGAACCCAGAGGCATGAAAGCCATGACGTGTAAAAGAGCAGAGGAGGACGGTAAGGGGGATGTGGATGGCCATCACTCCTAGGCCGAAGTCATTGTGGGAGGAGAGGGGAGGGGCGGATGGTTTGGGAGATCCCAGGCATTGAGGGTTGATTTCAAGCACGAGGAAAATAGAGGAGACCCAGGATGCCTATATACATGGTCTCTTGTTTTTTCTTTTCTTCTTTTTCTTTTATCAGCAATTTTATTCTGTATTTAAGGTACACCGTCCACATGCAGCGCTAGCTATGGCAGACACATAAACCTCCACCCGTACGCTAGCCCAAAACAGCCAGAAGAAAAACCGTCAACAAGCCCTAACAGGGAGGCAAACTGGCAAACAGGCCTGCGACCCATGCAACATGAAACCCCGTGCCCGAACTCCACGCAGTCGAATAAGCTCCCCCACCCTCCAACATATAGTATACACAAACTGTGAAGATTGTAAAGGAAAGCCACCAAAGCCCATCAGAACAAAAGAAACCCCACTTCCCGACGGTGGTCCAACCCCATAGGGTGAGCCACCCTAAACAGTATTGACCCAGCGGATCAGTGCCACCTACAACGAAAGGTTATCAGCGGCTGAGGGATATACCCAGCAAAGCAGAAGTGGAACCGAAATGAGAAAAACCCTGGCTGAGGAAAACAAACCCGAGGCAGTGCACGGGTAGTGGTGCGATCCAGACCGAGAAGCCCGACAGAGACATACGAAGGGCGCCGAGGTCAGGTAGTGTAGCAGTAGGGTGCAAGCCTAGCGAGGTTGCAGCAGTAGGGTGCAAGCCGATCCAACTATGAGGGCAGGAAGGAAACCGAATGCGCTCGTGTCGACTTTCAGAGATCGTGTTCGTGTCTTTCTAGGCGGTCCCCAGAGGCGGAAGGCAAGCGATCTTACCCCGTCTCTCATGTAGTCACTTGTTTTACAAGGGATAGCGTCACTTCGTGGATGGGATACCACAGCTTAAGCCGACCATAGGGAGGAGCCAGATCGACCCGTGGGCCTGTTGAGAAGTACCTGCATACTGCAAACCATGTTCCTACCCGTCTGAAGCATGGGAAGGGAATGGTCGCTAACCGTGTAGAGGGGCCTCACTAAGTGAGGAGGGAGGCGGCAATGGGTAGTGGGAAAGGCATACGGGAACCCAGAGCAAGGAAAGCCTCAACGTCTAAAAAAGCAGAGGAGGGCAGCCGAGGGCATGTGGATGGCTGTCACTCCTAGGGTGAAGCCATCATGGGAGGAGAGGTGGGGGGTGGATGGTTCATGAGATCCCAAGCGTTGAGGGTTGATTTCAAGTGCGAGTAAAATAGAGGAGACGGAAGATGGCCTATCTACGCGGTCTTCTTTTTTTTCTTTTTTTTCTTTTTTTTGTCATCATGTATTAGTTGTTATTTAGAGTATAAGAACTTGCATGCAGCACCAGCTTTGGCATAAACAATCCGCATTCCTGCTTCCGCCCGGCCCGACCATATCCCCAGGCCCCTCTGGTATGGACCTAACCGCACATCGTTCCCCAAAGAAAAACCCGCCCCTACCTCGCAAGCGAACTCAGAAAACAGGAGAAGTCTAACCAAGAAGAAAGCAGTTAAACATGGGAAGGTAACCGCGTGGAACATCTCAAGAACAAAACAAAAGAAATACCACACCGAAGATCCCCCAACAACTATGCCAGGTATACACGCAGGCAGTAGAAACCGCAGAAGTTAACTCTGAACGCGACGCAACCGAGAAAATGGGCCGCCTGTGGGGGACAGCAAAAGAGGGTGGAGCAGTAAGGTGCAAGCTGAGTAAGGGTGTAGGAGTAGGGCGCAAGCCGATCCTGCCGCCAGAACAGGGTAGAAACCGAACTCGACTTGGTCAACTCTCGGTAATTGTCTTCGTGTCTGACTAAGCGATCCCCAGTAGCAGAAGGCAAGCATTTTACCGTGTCTCTCATGTAGTTCCTTGTTCTCAGACAGATTACGTCACTTAGTGGCTGGGATACCACCGCCTAAAATGACCATGGTGAGAAGCGAGATCGACCTGTGGGCCTGTTGAGAAGTTCTCACGTACTGCAAACCATGGTCCCAGCCGTCTGATGCATGGGAAGCGAATGGTCGCTGACCGTATGGAGGGGCCTCGCTAAGTGAGGAAGGGGACAAGAGCGGGTAGCGTGCGAGGCATTCCGGTACCCGAAGTAAGGAAAGCCCTGACATCGGGAGAAAGGAGAAGAGGGCAGTGAGGGGAGGGGGGAAGTGGCTGTCACTCCTAGGCCAAAGCCATTGTGGGGGAGAGGGAGGAGTGGGAGGTTCGTGAACTGCCAGTAGTGAGGGTCGATTTCAAATGCGAGGAAAATAGAGCAGACGGAGGATGGTCTATCGACTGGGTCTTTTTTCTTTTTTCTTTTTTCTTTTTTATCATCATGTATTCATTGTTTCCGGTACAAGAACTTGCATGCAGCGCTAGCTATGGCATAAACAAAACCTCAATCTCAAACACGCAATCACAAAAGAAAATAAAAGCGGCACCAAAATATAAAATCCTCCTAAGGTGTCCGATAGCCGACACAAAATCCCCAGGAACTAAAGCAAGAAAGTACATAAATCATAATAAAAAATACAACTAGCCAGCGACAAAAGCAGCGGTAAACACAGTGCGAGTCAAACAGTAGGGTGGGCGCCCTGACTCAGGGCTTGAAGCCATGAATCGGAAGGCCCGTGTCAAGAGGGGCGGTCACTGACGGGTGGTCCTAGTCTGCGGGTAGCATACCAGGGGGAAAGCATGTGGCGGTCACATTAAGGTACCTTGCCAAGGCGCGGAGGGACTCTGTACTAGACCAAAGTGGGCTGTCTTTGCGGACGTTGGTGAGCCCCCAGAGGTGGTACTCGTGAGGTGCTTTGCGAGACTCGCAGTAGAGAATGGCATGTGCGAACACCTCCTCATCCCCCTCGCAGTACGTGCAGAGGGCCGAGTGGTCATCAGTGAACTAGGAGGAGTGGACAGCGAGGTAGCTCTTGCCTGAGCGCATTTGGTGCATCCTTCCTGCAATAAACCTACAGAGTCCAATGAAAGGGTAGGGCTTGAGGGACACGGTAAAGGAGTAGTAGAGTGAGGGGGGAAACTGAATGGCCTAGTTCGGGATGAGGGCATTCCGTAGTTGCATCTTGAATGACTGGTAGGATGGGATCCCCTCTCTCAAGGGGAGTTGTCCAGGTAGAAGAAGGTAGAGTGAGGCCACAGGGACAGGGCCCGAGGCATTGATGAACTAGAGGGTGCGGTGAACAATTGTGTCTAGCGGGAGGTGTTTGCGAATAGGATGGTGGGCGGTGGCTGTCTTCCTAAGGAGCGGCGCATAAACTGACGTCCAGCCTCTAGTGAAACTGCAGTGGTCTTCTGGTGCCCGAAAGGGGGAGGAGGTCGGGAAAGACGGGTGGAGCCCGGCAGTTGCCAGATTGGCTTCGGGGGGAAGGCACACTAGGTGGGCAGCGGCCAGCCTGGGACGGTGGAGGAGCAAAGCGGGAGGGGGGGAGAGCCAATTCAAAGGCCAAGATGCCCACTCGGGTGGACCAAAAGCAATTAGTTACCCACCTTTGGACCGACCTCCAAAAGACAGACATCCTGTCCAGGAGGGTAAGACTCGGGGAGAAGAGGTCTGCCCCATAGAGGAGAATAGGGGAGATGAGTGACGATGTCACGCGATGGCATAGGAAGGGGGGGAGGCCTGTACCGGGCCTGGACAGTCTTGTAATCTTCGCGAAGGCCCCTTGGGCCAGGGTGAGTCTCCTGGTGAAGTGCATAGTGGTGCCTTTGGTGCATGAGGTGGATGAGGGTGCGAACCAGTACCCAAGCCACCGTATCAGTTTGGAGGGATAAAAGAGGTGCCCGCCCACTAGGACCGGGATCGCGGGGGGATGGATCTTTTGTGCAGGGGTTGTCCAGTGCATGAGTTCAGTCCTTGGGATTGAGAAGGACGCTCCGAGTCTGCTATCTTTTGCTTAGAGAACTGAGGTGATTCCCTGCAGTCGCTCGAAGTTCCGACGGTACAAGCCGGAGGCAACCATGACTGTGAAGTCATCTATGAAGAATAGGATGAGACCCCATGGGATCGAGAAGTGGTTGGGCGAGACGTAAAGGACGAACAGGAGAGGGGACATCGGGGAGCCCTGAGGCGTGCCGATGGAGACCAGGGAGAAGACCTGTGGGGCCCACTGGAAGACCAGGCGGTAGGCGTGGCCGCGGAGGAAGGACCTAAACCTGGAGACCATGTACGGGTTGACTGCTTTAGTGGCGAGCCTTTCACAAAGTAAGGGGGCAGAGACGTTCTTGAATCCGCCCTTTATCTGGAGGAAGACTGTCGTGACCTTGAGTTTGGGGCGCATCAATATTTGAACCTCGTGAGTGAGAGTCGCTGCCGCACCAAAGGTACTCAGGCCGGGGAGAGAGCCAGTTTGGTGGGGGGACAGGAGGCCCAAGAAGCGGGCGAGGGCCCAGAGGCGGGTCATGATAACCCTCACGAGGATCTTGGAGACCGTCTCCAGTATAACCATGATGCGAAATGAAGCCGGCGAGTCATAAGAGGGTTTGCCCGGCTTGTCAAGCACTATGGCGTTGGCTATCTTAAGGGAGCGTGGGAGGTGTCCATACCGAACGAGGGGGCTGAGGATGGATGTCAAAATGTTGGGATTCAAGGAGTGGACTTTCTTCCAGACAGAGTAGGGGATCTGGTCTGGGGGCCTCCCAAAGGCATAGCGCTTTGCGGTCCAGAGCATCAGTGGAGTGGCGGATTTTAGGAAGTTATTCCAGTATTCTGTCTTGGCCTTCTTTATGGCCTCGAAGTACAGTAGTCGTGCTTCTTTGAACTGCTGCTTGGAGGAGGGAAGGGGGTCACGACGCGTGGACCGAACTGTCGAGTGGAAGGCAGCCCTCTGCACGGTAAGATGGAGGGTCCATGAGGGCTTGGACTTGCTGGAGTGCTGTTTATCCAGGGTATGGAGCCGGAGAATGTTTCGCAGTCTGCCAATGGCCCTGTTGAACCAGGCGGAGAAGGAGCGGGTGATGGGAGAGAGGGTGGCAGGTCAATCTGCATGGCCCTGACCTCCCCCTCGAGGGAGGTCCAATCTATGTTTGTCCGCGCTGGGGCCGGAGGAGGTGGGCGGGCCAGAGGTTCAGCTAGGGCTATGAGGATCGGAACGTGGTCTGAGCCAGTTGGGTGCAGGGGTGTATCGCCTGATTGGAAACTGGGACATAGAGTGGCGTTGGTGCAAGATAGGTCCATTACTGACGGGCGGAGTTCAGGGTCGCAGGAGAAGTAGGTGAGGGTACCAGAGGTGTTCCAGAGGGAGAGGCCCACCTGGACATCGCTTTCGAAGAATGGTGTCACGGCGCTGGGGTCTGAAAACGAAAAGTGGTGGTGAGGATCCGCCGAGGGGTGGCCCACATTAAAGTCCCCGACGAACAGGGTCAATGTGGTGGCGTGGGGAAAGGCTATCTCAGGGGAGATAGTCCGGCGGAAGGGGGAGCCGTCCCAAGTACTGGGGAGATGCACAACCCTAAACTTGGTAACAATGGAATCAACGAAACCAATAGGCGAATGAAAGTCACCGGCCATCCAATCCCTCCCTTCCGCGAAGACCTTGAGGACTGAGAACTGCTGAGTAAAAGAAACGGGGAGGTAGCAGGCCACTCTGGGCTTGCCGCCATTAGGGCAGGGGGGCAGAAAGGGTATGAAACCAGTGAATGATGGGCGTCTGTTCCTATTTAGGGGCGGGTCTTGCAGAGCGACCAGGGTAGGGGGGGAATTCAAAAGAAAGCAAGAATTAAAGAGGGAGAGAAACACGTCCCAGCTTCCTAAGCAGTTGTGTTGCAGAACGGATATGGGGTTAAGGGAGCCAACCGCCAGCGCGGAAGTGACAGGAGAGGTATGAACAGCCATTACATGCCTTCCGGCGTCTCCGGCTGGTGGAGAGGAGTGGGAGATTCGTGCCATGTGGGATTCGGCAGGGCACCTCCGCGGGGCTTTGGGGCAGGGACAGGGGGGCGTGTTGGAGGGGCATCACCGTGCCTAGGACGGGGTGTCTCAAGAGCGAAGGGGGGCAGGAGGGATCATGAACTAGTTGAAGGACCCTCGCCGGAGCCGTTGGTCGTGTCCATAGCTTCCTCATTCTGTGGAACAGCAGACTCCCTATGGGCAGAAGGGGGGGGGGGTCTCGATGGGCATTCTCTAGTGAAAGCCGTATGTTGGCCCTTACAGAGCGCCCAGATGGAGGGGGAGGTTGGGCAGCAGTCAACAACTGCCCTGAGGTTTCCGCCCTTAGGGCAGGTTGGGTTCTGGCACCGGTGTGCCTGCTTTCTGTGGGAGAGGGTGCAGATTGGGCATACTGGGTGGTCAATCTTGCATCTAGCTGAATGGTGTCCGTAATCTCAGCAGTAACGGCATGGAGTGAGGCTGTCAGCCGAGGAGGCCCCCTCGATCTTGCATCGAGAGGAGAAATGGTAAGCGTTGCCCCGCATTGTGGCCTCATTTGCAGGCGCAACTGTCACAACAACAGAGGTCCCCTTTTTGAGGAATCTGGAGTCGCGGTGGGGATTTAAATAGCTAGCGGAGAGGATCTGGATGGTTTTGACGTTCAGGATAGTTTTGCTGAGGGACTGTAGGAGGTCGTCGTCGGCCTCTGCAAGGTATGCAATAGGGAGGGAGTGTATTGCCAACTGAACTTCGTTGGGGGCTGTGGGGAAAGGGAGCCACGCGGCGTCCCCGGTCGGGAAGGACGGGTTTAGCTTGGTTGTGAGGGCTTCATAGTAGGGAGCGTAAGCAGTGGAGGGGATGAATGGGGAGAGGGCAAGAAGCATCACCACTCCTCTGTCGTGGACCCGGGCCGAGAAGGATAAGTGCAGGGTGCAGCCCGCCTCTCGAAGGACGGAGGCAGCAATGTCTGGGAAGGAGGCGGTTAGTCGGTCGGACTAGGAGTGTGATAAAGGGGAAGACCTGGGGGCGAAGAAACGTCTCCCAGCAGCTGGGCGGCTCCTTGGCCCATTTGACGGGGCCAGAGGTGCCAATCCAGATGCAACCTGGGCGGCCGAGGGAACACCTTTTGCTTGGTTTATCTTTCCTTTTTTTTTCGTCCAGTTGTAGTGGCTTGGGTATAAGAGGGGTTGGCAGACTGAGCCGTCGTATGCGGGACAGGATGGAACTCCGAGAGTGGGGGGGACTTCCCTTCCCAGCATGTCTGGGCCTCCCAGCAGTAAGGGAATTTCGCTGCATATGCGGCTGGGTCATCGTACCATTTCTGGTCTTTCGTGGTGTAGCAAGGGATGTCCGTGTTACCCCCCCCCTCGTTGGCAGGGTTCAGCACATTGGTGAGGGTAGCAGTGAGAGGGGATGTTGCCAGTTCCTTGCCCTTTCAGGATGGTGCTGCCCGAGCCGTGTGGGTGGCAGGGACTGCAGGTGTGCTGCGTTGGAGTGGGGGCAGTTGGTGACTTGCTGGTTGCGGAAGGGGGGTGGTCAGCCGAGATGCCAGGTCTCTAACCAACAGCGGGAGGTCGGAGAGCGATGCCACTATTACGTAGTTCTGGTTGGGGGGAGCCGGCGGGCGCTGAGGTTTCTCCCTGCGGGAGTAGAGTTCGTCGACTTGTCCCAAAAGGGGTGCGACCTCGAGAGGCAGTTTGTCAATTTGTCTGGAGATGGACCTTGATGCTAGCAGTAAGGTGCAGAGGAGGGGGAGAAAGACGGCCTCTCCAGTGGAGAGGTCGTCAAGCTCCGTGGAACTGGGGGGGGGGAAGAGTTGGTTGGATTCCTGCATCCGTCGAGGATTTCTCGGGAAGCTCTGTGAGGAGAGGAACGTGAGGGCGTACTCCCAAAAGGGAGCAGTGACTGGAGGGGGGGAGGGGAACTGTAGCCATTCCTGTCGTGACAGTGAGGTTCCGGCCTGGTTGTACTTTGGACAGCTCGAACATATGGGCACACCGGACGCTGATGGTGTTGAAGATGAGGTAAAAATGTAGGGGGGGGGAAATAGCAGAAGGGGAGTATGCCTATCTACTCTGTCTCTTTTGTTTGTGCTTTTTTTTTATCATCGTGTATTCGTTGTTTATGGTACTAGAACTTGCCTGCCGGGCTAACTATGGCATAAACAAAACCTTAATCTCAAACGCACACTCACAAAAGAAAATAAACTCTTACCAAGATGTAAAATCTTCTCAAGGTGTCCGATAGCCGACATGAAATCCCAAGGGACTAAAACAAAAAAATGCTAAAAGCATAATGAAAAATAAAACCAGTGAGCAACCAAGAAAATGATAGGCCCGGGACGAGTCGAACAGTGGGGTGGGCGCCTCGACTCAGGGCATGAAGCCATGAATCGGAAGCCCTGCCTCGTGACGGGCGGTCTCTGAGGGGGGGTCCCAGTCTACAAGTGGCATACCGGGGGGGAAGCCTGTGGCGGTCACATTAAGGTACCTTGCTAGGGAGCGGAGGGAGTCTTTATTGGTCCAAAGTGGGCTGTCTCGGCCAACGTCCGCGAGCCACTGGAGGTGGCGCTCGCGAGGTCCCTTGCGTGACTCGCAGTAAAGCAGGGCATCTGCCAAGTCCTCCTGATCCTCCTCGCAGTGTGGGCAGAGGAGGCTGGGGTCGCCAGTAAACCAGGAGGGGTGGGCGGCGAGGTAGCTATTGCCCGAGCGCATTTGGTAGATGCTACCTGTGATAAATCTACCGAGCCCCATAAAGGGGTGGGGCTTGAGGGATACGGCGAAGGGGTAGTAGAGTGGGGGGCGGAACTCGGTAGCCCAGTCCCAGACAAGGGCGCTTTGTAGCGGAATTTTGATCAACTGGTAGGACGGGATCCCCTCTCTCAAGGGGAGCTGTTCATATGGAAGACTGTCGAGCGAGGCCACAGGGATAGGGCCCGAGGCGTTGATGAACCTGAGGGTTAGGTGTGCAATCACGTCCAGCGGAAGGTGTTTGCGTATAGGGGGGTGGGGGGGGGTTCTCTTCCCGAGGAGTGGGGCGTAAACTGATGTCAAGCCTTTTGTGAAACCACGGTGGTCTTCTGGTGCCCGGAAGGAGCAGGAGGTCAGGAAGGATGGGTGGAGCCTGGCTGTGGCCAGATTGGCTGCGGCGGGGAGGCAAACAAGGCGGGTAGCAGCCAGCCTCTGATGGTGGAGGACCAACAGTGGGAGGGGAGGAAGAGCTGATTCACAAGCCAAGATGCCCGCCGGGGTAGACGAAAAGCAGTTAGTTACCCACCTTTGGACAGATCTTCAAAAGACTGGCATCCTGTCCAGGAGGGTGAGGCTGCGGGAGAGGAGGTCCGCTCCATAGCGGAGAATCGGGGAGGTGAGGGTGGATGCCAGGCGTTGGCATAGGATGGGGGGGAGGTCTTTACCGGGCCTGGACAGTCTTTTAATTGTTGCGAAGGCATCTTGGGCCAGGGCGAGTCTCCTGGTGAAGTGCGCGGTGGTGCCTTTTGTGCACGAGGTAGATGAGAGTTCAAACCAGTAACCAAGCCACCATATCTGTTTGGTGGGGTTGAAGAGACGCCCTCCCAAAAGGACCATGATCGCGGGGGGGTGGACCATCTGTGCCACGGTTGTCCAGTGCATGAATGTAGTTTTCAGGATCGAGAAGGACACGCCCAGTCTGCCAGCCTTTGCTGGGAGGACCGAGGTGATTCCCCGCAGTTGCTGGACATTCCGGCGGTCCGAGCCGGAGGCGACCATGACTGCGAAGCAGTCCACATAGGAGAGGATGAGACCGCGAGGGATTGACAAGTGCAGAGTCGAGACGTAGATGACGAACAGGAGGAGGGAGATCGGAGAGCTGTGGGGCGTGCCGACGGAGACCGGGGAGAAGATGTGAGGGGCCCGCTAGAAGACCCGGCGGCAGGAGCGGCCATTGAGGAAGGACCTGATCGAAGAGACCATGTATGAGTTGACTGCCTTAGTGGCGAGCCTTTCACAGAGTAGGGGGGCGGAGACATTGGCCAAGCCGCCTTTAATGTCGAGGAAGAGTGTTGAGCCCTTGAGTTTGGGACTCATAAATATTTGAACCTCATGAGCCAGGGTCGCTGTCGCATCAAAGGTACTCAGGCTGGGGAGGGAGCAAGTTTGGTGGGGGGACAGGAGGCCCATACAGCGGGCGAGGCCAGAGATGCGGGTTGCCATGACCCTCTCCAGGATCTTGGAGACCGTCTCCAGTAGCACGATGATGCGGAATCACGACGGCGTGTCATAGGAGGGCTTACGCGGCTTGTCAAGTACTATTCCATTGGCCATCTTCAGAGAGGGTGGGTGGTGTCCATACCGAACGAGTGGGCTGATGATGGAAGTCAAAATGTTGGGATTCAAGGACTGGACCTTCTTCCTGACAGAGTAGGGGATCTGGTCTGGACCGGGCGCGGAGGATGGGGAGGAGTTCCTGAGGGCCATTGCGATCTCTTGCGCAGACAATGGTGGGACATCTTTGTACTCCCTCAGGATGGCTGGAGGGCGTGAGGGTTGCTTTACCGGGAAAAAATGGTAGAGCAGGGCTTTGGTAATGCACATGGGACTGTCAGCCCCAGGTATCTGCGGGACCCTGTCTGGGCACCTCCCAAAGGCATAGCGGTTTGCGGTCCATAGCGTCTGTGGAGTGGCTGATTTTAGGAAGTTGTTCCAGTATTCGGTTTTGGCCATCTTTATGGCCTTGAAGTATAGTAGATGTGCGTCTTTGCACTGCTGCTTGGAGGAGGAGACGGGTTCACGAAGCGTGGACCGTCCATCTACTCGGTCTTTTGTTTCTTCTTTTTTACTTTTTTTTTATCTTCCCGTATTCGTTGTTATTTAGGGTACAAGAACTTGCATGTAGCGCTAGCTATCGCATAAACAATTCCCATTCCTGCCTCCGCCAGGCCCGACAGTATCCCCAGGAACCTCAGGTGTGGGCCTAACTGCACATCTCGCCCCCAAGAGAAACCCATCCCTACCTTGTAAGCGAACTCAGAGAATAGGAGAAGCCTAACTAAGCACAAGCAGGAAAACATAGGAAGGCAACTACGCGGAAAATCACGAAAAAGAACAAAAGCAAAGCTGGACCCAAGATCCCACAACAACCATGCCAGGTACACGCGCTGGTAGCAGAAACCGTAAAGGTTATCCTGGAAGGCGCCGCAAGTGAGAAAATGGGCCCCCTGGGGGGAAGGGCAAAAGAGGGTGGAGCAGTAGGGTGCAAGCCGTGTATGGACGTAGCAGTAGGGTGCCAGCTGGTCCAACTAACAGGACAGGGCAGAAACTGACCGCGACAGTGTCAACTGTTGGTAATCGTCTGCGTGTCCTTCTAGGCAGTCCCCAGAGGCAGAAGGCAAGCGTTGTACTGCGTCTCGCATGTAGTCCCTTGTTCTCCGAGAGATAGCTTCACTTATGGGATGGGATACCACCGCTTATATCGACCGTGGGCAGGAGCGAGATCGACCCGTGGGACGGTTGAAGAGTCCTCACGTACCAGAAACTTTATTCCCAGCCGTCTGTAGCATGGGAAGCTACCGGTTTTCGACAGTATGGAGGGCCCTCGCTAAGCGAGGAGACGGGCGAGAAAGGGCAGCGCGAGAGCCATACCGGCACCCGGAGGAAGGAAAGCCTTGACGTGTAGAAACGCGAAAGAATGGCAGTGAGGAGGGGATGGAAATGACCATCACTCCTAGGCCGAGGCCATTGTGAGAGGAGAGGGGGGGCGGATGGTTCATGAACTCCAAGCACTGAGGGTTGATTTCATGCGCGAGGAAAATAGAGGAGACGGAATATGGTCTATCTACGCCGTCTTTTTTCTTTTTTTCTTTTTTTATCTTCACGTATTCGTTGATTTATGGTACAAGAACTGGCATGCAGCGCTAGCTATGGCATAAACAAAAGCTTAATCTCGAAGAACTCGCAGGTAACAAAAGATACTCGCGCACCAAACTATAAAAGCCTCCTAAGCGTGTCCAATAGCCGACACAAAATCCCTCAGGAAATAAAACAATAAAACGCATAATCATGACGAAAACCAATCTCCTAGGAAACCAAGAAAGTATAAGGG
>JACCEG010000003.1:417636-470338 GCA_014065205.1 Tuber brumale | reverse complement strand
GCGGACCTCCATGAGAGGGGGGCATAGACCGATGTCAGGCCTCGCGTGTGGTGGCGGTGATCGTCAAGGGCCCTGAAGGGGGACGAAGTCAGGAACGTGGGGTGGAGCCTGGCAGTTGCTGGATTGGCCTCCGGTGGGAGGCAGACCTGCCTTATGGCTGCAAGCCTTTAGCGGTGGCGTATTAGAAGGGGCATGGGGGGCAGAGCCGACTCCCAAGCAAGGGTGGCGACTGGTGTCGAGGAGAAGTAGTTCATGACCCATCTCTGGACAGACCTCCAGAAAACTGACATGGGGTCGAGGAGGGTAAGGCTTGGTGAGAAAAGGTCCACGCGGTAGAGGAAGATCGGGGAGATTAAAGAAGATGCCAAACTGTGGCAGAGAAAAGGAGGAAGGCCCTTACCGGGTCTCGATAGTCTTTTGATGGTGGCGAAGGCACCCTGGGCCAGGCCGAGTCTTCTAACAAAGTGGGACGTGGTACCTCTCGTGCATGAAGTGGAGCAGGGTTCCAACCAGTATCCGAGCCAGCATATTAGCTTAGAGGGGTGAAAGACGAGGTCATCCAGCAGGACCAGGATTGGGGCTGGGGGGACCTTCTGAGAGTGGGTCTCCCAGTGCATGAGCTCAGTTTTCGGGATCGAGAAGGACACACCCAGCCTACTAGCTTTCTGCGGCAGGACTTTGGTGATGCCTTGCAGTCTCTGGATATTCCTCCGGTAAGAGCCCGAGGCCACCGTGACTGCGATGTCATCCACGTAAGAGAGGATGAGGCCCCTGGGGGCCAGGAAGTGGAGGGCAGAGACGTAAATCACTAAGAGCAGGGGGGAGATTGGGGAGCCTTGGGGGGTACCAACCGAGACTGGTGAGAAGACTTGAGGCGCACCCTGAAAGACCAGGCGGCAGGTGCGGCCGTGGAGGACAGACCTTATCCACGAGACCATGTAGCAGTTGACCGCTTTTGTACCGAGTCTGTTGCAAAGTAGCGGGGCTGAGACATTATCGAAGCCTCCTTTGATGTCCAGGAAAAGTGTCGAGACCTTGAGTTTGGGGCGCATGAACAGCTGAACCTCGTGGGAGAGGGTGGCCGCCACGTCAAAGGTACTCAGACCAGGTAGGGAGCCAGTCTGGTTGGGGGAGAGGAGGCCCAGGCAACAAGCCAGGGCTGAAAGTCGGTTTGCCATCACCCTCTCCAGAATTTTTGAGACAGTTTCCAGGAGGACGATGATTCGAAAAGTCCCGGGGGTGTCATAGGAGGGTTTACCAGGTTTGTCCAGCACTATGCCCTTGGCCTTGTTCAGGGAAGGAGGGTGGTGCCCATACCTAACCAGAAGACTCAAGAGGGAGGTGAGGATACTCGGGTTGATTAAGTGGACCTTCTTCCAGACTGAATAGGGTATCTGGTCTGGCCCGGGGGGAGCGGACGAGGAGGACTTTCGAAGAGCCGCGGATATCTCTTCCGCCAACAGCACTCGAACGTCTTTAAACTCACATAGGATGCTAGGCGGGGGAGAAGACCTCCTCTTGGGGACGAAGTGCTCAAGGAGGGCCTGATTGATTGCGTGGGGGCTTTCTGCCCCCGGAATCTGGGGTAATCTGGCGGGCAGTTTGTCGAACGCGAACCTTTTCGCCGTCCAGAGGGTCTGGGGGTTCGCTGTTTGCAGGAAGTTCTTCCAGTATTCATTCGTGGCTTTTTTGATAGCCTTGAAGTACATGAGGCGTGCTTCCTTGCACAGCTTCTTGGACGAGAGGAGGGGGTCCTTGCGGGCTGCCCGGACGGTGGAGTGGAAGGCTGATCTCTGCGCTGTCAGGTTGGGGGTCCACCAGGGTTTCGACCTATAGGAGAGCCTTTTGTCGGGGGTGTGACTTTTGAGTTGGCACCTTGTCCTTTCCAAGGCCATGTCAAACCAGATTGACAGCGTGTGTGGCGTGGGACATGGAGGAGGGGGGCGGAACTTCATCTGCTTTAATCCTTCCTCGAGGGCGGGCCAGTCGGGCTTCGTCCACGATGGAGAGGGGGTTGGGGGGCGGGCCAAGGGCTCTGATAGGGTGTTGAGGATTGGGACATGGTCGGAGCCTGTCGGAGGTTGAGGCGTGCTCCAAGATCGGAAGCTAGGCGAGAGGGGGGCATTGGCAAATGCTAGGTCTATCACTGAGGGGCGGAGGTTATTACCGAAGGGGAAGTAGGTGAGGGTACCCGGTGTATTCAGGAGGCAGAAGCCTTCACCAGCGGCCTTCTCGAAGAATGGAGAGGATGTGCCAAGGTCTTGAATCGAGCAGTGGCGACCTGGGTCAGCGGAGTGGTGGTGGATGTTGAAATCACCAACAACCAGCGTGGGGGAGGGCGTGGTGGGGAACACTGTATCAGGCGAGATGGTCCTTTTGAAGGGGGAACCGTCCCCAGTCCTGTAGAGGTTTATCATGCGGAACTTGGTTACAAAGGAATCAAAAAATCTAACAGAAGAAAAGAAATCCATCGCCATCCAGTCTCGTGCTTCAGAAAAAACAGGAAGAACCGAGAACCGTCGTGTGGAGGAAAGGTTGAGGTAGCATGCCACTATACGCTTGCCACCATTAGGGCATGGGGGCAGAAAAGGCTTAAAGTCCGCAAATGCGCGGGGCTTATCTCTGTACAGTGGGGGCTCTTGAAGTGTGACAAGGGTGGGGGGGTGGTCCAATAGAGAAAAAGAATTAAACAAGGAGAGAAACACATCCCAGCTTCCCAAGCAGTTGTGTTGTAGAATGGATATGGAATTATTGGAGCTCGTCACCAGCACGGAACTCACAGGGGAGGTGTGACGAGCCATTACACGCCCTCCGGCGTCTCAGGCAGTGGGACAGGAGTTGGAGTTGCCTGCCATGCGTGGTTCGGCAGGCACCAGCACGGAACTCACAGGGGAGGTGTGACGAGCCATTACACGCCCTCCGGCGTCTCAGGCAGTGGGACAGGAGTTGGAGTTGCCTGCCATGCGTGGTTCGGCAGGGCACCTCCTTGGGATTTTGGAATGTTTGCGGGGGGACGTGTCGGGGGGGCATCAACACTCCTAGGGCGGGGTGTCTGAAAATCGATGGGGGGTAGGAGGGGTCGTGCACCAGTTGAAGGACCCTCGCCGGGGTCATTTGTAGTGTCCATTCTTTCCTTATCCTGCGATACAGGTGGCTCCCTGCGGAGAGCAGGGGGGGCGGGTCTCGATCGGCATTCTCGAATGAAGGTCGGGTGGGGGCCTTTGCATACTGCGCAGAGCAGGGGGGAGGTCGGGCAGCAGTTGGCGACTGCTCTGAGGTTGCTGCCCATTGGGCAGATAGGGTTCTGGCACCTTTGTGCCATTGTATCTACGCGGTCTTCTTTTTTTTTTTCTTTTTTTTATCTGCATGTATTCCTTGATTTATGGTACAAGAACTTGCATGCAGCGCTAGCTATGGCATAAACAAAACCTTAATCTCAAAATCGCAAGTAACAAAAGAAATCACACACCAAACTATAAAATCCTCCTCAATGTGTCCGATAGCCGACACCAAGTCCCTAAGGAAATAAAACAAATAAACGCATCACCATGACGAAAAACAAACTTCCTAACAAAACCAGGAAAGTAACGCGGGCAGAGGTCGGATCCCCTTCAGGGGGCCAAGCCGTGGATCGGAAGAGCTGACGCGCTCGCATCCGGGGGGTGGTGCGGTTCCCATTCGGCTGGGGGCATCCCTGGTGGGAATCCCGTCACCGTAACGTTTATGTACTTGGCCAGCGACCTGAGGGCGGAGGGGTCGGACCAGAGGGGGCTGTCCCTGTCTACCGAAGTGAGGCCCTGGAGGTGGCGCTTACGAGGTATCCTGCGGGACTCGCAGGAGAGGATGGCATGGGCGAAGTCTTCCTCATCTTCCTCGCAGGACGGGCAGATGGGAGAGGGGTCTTCCGTGAACCATGATGGGTGGGCTGCAAGGTAGCTTTTGCCCGATCGCATCTGGTGGATCCTTCCCGCGATGAACCTGCGGAGCCCCATGAAGGGGTCGAGTTTAAGGGGTACACGGTAGCGGTAGGTCGGGGGTGGTGGGAACTGATCGTTGCATTCTTTGAATAGTGCCGTTCTGACTTTCAGTTTGATCGACATATATGAGGGTGTTCCCTCTCCAACCGGGAGGCAGGTTGGCCGGAGGAGGTCGTGGGACGCCGCCGGGAGAGGGCTGGAGTCGGGGATGAAGGCAAGGGTCCGGTGATCAATAGCATCGACTGGGAGGTGTTTTCTTATCAGTGGGGATGGAATAGCCGATCTCCGCGAGAGGGGAGCATAGACCGACTACAGGCCCCGCGTGTGGTAGTGGTGGTCGTCGAGGGCCCTGAAGGGGGACGAGGTCGGGAACGTGGGGTGGAGCCTGGCCGTTACAGGGTTAGCTTCCGGTGGGAGGCAGACCAGTCTTGCGGCCGCTAGTCTCTGGCGGTGGCATATAAGGAGGGGCATGAGGGGTAGGGCTGACTCGCAAGCAAGGATGCCGACAGGTGTCGAGGAGAAGCAGTTTGTGACCGATCTCTGGACTGACCTCCAGAACACTGACATACGGTCGAGGAGGGTGACCCTTGGGGAGAAAAGGTCTGCTCCGTATAAGAGAATCGTGGAGATCAAGGATGTCGCCAAGCGGTGGCAGAGGAAGGGGGCAAGGGCCTTGCCGGGCCTAGACAGTCTTTTGATGGTGACGAAGGTGCCCTGGGCCAGCCCTAGTCTTCTAACAAAGTGGGATGTGGTACCTCTCGTACCCGAAGTGGAGGCGGGCTCGAACCAGTACCCGAGCCAGCGTACCAGTTTGGCAGGGCGGAAGACCATGGTCGTCCAGCAGGACCGGAATGGGAGGTGGGGGGATCTTCTGGGAAGGGGTCTCCCAGTGCATCAGTTCTGTTTTCGGGATCAGGAAAGACACCCCGAGTCTACCTGCTTTCAGCTGCAGGACCCCGGTGATGCCCGGCAGTCTTCGGACATTCCTCCGGTATGAGCCAGAGGCCACCCTGACTGCAAAGTCGTCGACGTAGGAGAGGATGAGGCCCCTGGGGACCGGGAAAAGGAGGGTAGACACGTAGATCACGAAGAGGAGGGGGGAGATTGGGGAACCCAGAGGGGTACCGACTGAGACTGGTGAGAAAGCTTGAGGCGCGCCCTGAAAGACCAGGCGGCAGGTGCGGCCGTGAGGGAAAGACCTAATCCACGAGACCATGTAGGGATTAACCGCCTTGGTGGCGAGTCTATCGCAGAGTATCGGGGCCGAGACGTTGTCGAAGCCTCCTATGATTTCTAGGATGAGGGTCGCGACCTTTAGTTTGGGGCACATGAATATCTGGACCTCGTGGGAGAGGGTAGCTGCCGCATCAAAGGTGCTCAGGCCGGGCAAGGAGCCAGTCTGGTTGGGGGAGAGAAGACCCAGGAAACGAGCCAGGGCCGAGAGATGGTTCGCCATCACTCTTTCCAGAACCTTGGACACAGTTTCCAGAAGGACGATGATGCGGAAAGACGAGGGGGCGTCGTATGTGGGTTTGCCAGGCTTGTCAAGGATTATGCCATTGGCCCTTTTCAGGGAGGGAGGATGGTACCCGTACCTAACCAGGCGGCCCAGGAGGGAAGTAAGGATGTTCGGGTTAACTGAGTGGACCTTCTTCCACACCGAGTAGGGTATTTGGTCCGGCCCGAGGGCAGAGGACGAGGAGGACTTTCGCAGAGCCGTGGATATCTCTTCCGCCAACAGATCCGCAACGTCCTTAAACTGATGTAGGATTCTAGGGGGAGGGGAGGACCACTTCTCGGGAAAGAAGTGCTCGAGGAGGGCTTTGTTGATCTCCTTGGGGGTATCAGCCCCTTGGATCTGAGGGAATCTGTCGGGTGGTTTTCCGAACGCGAACCTCTTCGCCGTCCAGAGGGTCTGGGGATTCGCCGTCTGCAGGAAGTTCTTCCAGTAGTTGTTCTTGGCCTTTTTAATGGCCTTAAAGTACAGGAGGCGTGTCTTCCGGCATAGCTCTTTGGATGAGGGGAGGGGGTCCTTGCGGGCTGCCCGGACAGTGGAATGGAAGGCTGATCTCTGCTCAGTTAAGTCGGGGGTCCACCAAGGGTTCGACCTGAAGGAAGGCCTCTTGTCGTGGGTGTGGCCCCTGAGTTGGGACCTTATCCTATCCAGGGCCGTGTTGAACCAGAAAGACAATGTGCTTGGTGTAGGGTGGGGGGGTGGGGGGTTGATTTTCAGGTTTTGAAGGTCCCCTCCAGGGAGGACCATGCGGTCTTTGTCCATGAGGGAGAGGGGGCTGGGGGGCGTGCCAGGGGTTCTGATAGTTTGATGAGTATTGGGACATGGTCTGAGCCCGTCGGGGGGAGGGGTGTCCCCCAAGAGTGGACATTGAGTGAGAGGGAGGCGTTGGCAAACGCTAGGTCTAACACTGAGGGGCGGAGGTTCGTGTGGAAGGGGAAGTATGTGAGGGTTCCGGGAGTGTTGAGGAGACAAAATCCTTCACTGGCGGCCCTCACGAAAAACGGAGGGGAGGTCCCAAGGTCTTGAACTGAGAAGAGTCGATCTGGGTCATCAGAGGGGTGGCGGATGTTGAAGTCCCCTACTACCAGCGTGGGGGAGGACATGGGGGGGAACGCATCACCAGGCGAGACGGTCCTTTTGAAGGGGGAGCCGTCCCATGTGCTGTAGAGGTTGATTACGCGGAACCTGGTTGTGAGGGAATCAAAAAATCCAATTGAAGAAAAGAAATCCACCGCCATCCAGTCTCTTGCTTCTGAAAAAACAGGAAGGATCGAGAACTGTTGCGTGGAGGGAAGGTGGAGGTAGCACGCCACTCTAGGCTTTCCGCCATTAGGACACAGGGGTAAAAAAGGCTTAAAGTTCGCAAACGAAGGGGACTTGCCTCTGTATAGCGGGGGGTCTTGAAGTGCAACAAGAGTGGGGGGGCGATCTAGTAAACAAAAAGAATTAAACAAGGATAGAAACACATCCCAGCTTCCCAAGCAGTTGTGTTGTAGAACGGATATGGATTTATCGGAGCCCGTCGCCAGCATGGAACTCACAGGGGAGGTGTGACCAGCCATTACACGCCTTCCGGCGTCTCAGGCTGGGGGACAGGAGTGGGAGTTGCCTGCCATGCGGGGTTGGGCAGGGCACCTCCTGGGGGTTTCAGAACGTTTGCGGGGGGACGTGTCGGGGGGGCATCACCACGCCTAGTGCGGGGTGTTTCAAAATCGATGGGGGGTAGGAGGGGTTGTGTGCCAGTTGAAGGACCCTCGCCGGAGTCGTTCGTCGTGTCCATTCTTTCCTCATCCTGCAATAGAGGGGGTTCCCTACGCAGAGCAGGGGGGGCGAGTCTCGATGGGCAGTCTCGAGCGACGGCCGGATGGGGGCCTTTGCACACTGTGCAGAGCGGGGGGGAGGTCGGGCAGCAGTTCGCGACTGCTCTGATTCTATCTACTCGGTCCTAGTGACCTCCTTATATTGTTGCCCTTCTCACCCTTGTGACTCACTCTTCAAGTCACGTGCCACATATGACTCACAACTGTGAGTCATATCAAAACATCATAAACTAGTGATAAGACCCAAATGGTCACATGCGTAAAGCCCATGACCCCCAACTTAGGTCATATGCGAAACATAACATATCATCATAACCATATAATTTGACTAAAGTGGTCATATGTGCTAAACCCATGACCTCTAATGAGGTCATGTGCATAACATAACATATCTATGACTGATAACTATGAGTCATGTGAAAAGCCTCTTCCTCGTTAAGCCACATCTGTAACATTTCCCTGCCATTTTGTCACTTCACTATAGGCTTTTTTTGGGTGCGCTAAATCCGGGATACGGGTAGATCCCTTTGCCGACATCATCAAATGCCTCCCGCTGCTTGTGCCTTTTCAAGAACCCTTTCGCCCATTCCATCATCTGTTCAAACAGATCAAGGCAGATGTTATTTAAAAAGTCCAGGTTGTGGAGGTCTCCACGCTTTACCCAGTGGCGCCCTCTGAATCCATTTTAGCCTATTTTTACTCCAATCTGCTGCATGTATTCTGTAATACTGGTCCTTCCTATATCCTCCGACCCCAACTTGGTTTTCATATACAAGGTGTAGTCATGGATCTTATATGTACCCCCTAGTTTCCTACCAAGTTCCCCACTCGGAACCTCACAGTACGGGCATAACTTGTAACTTAATCCATGAAAAGCTACATACCCAGCTTGATCCACAAACGTGGCCGACAAAATGAGAGGGCAGATGCGCATTTTGCCATTGCAACCCTCTATTATCGTGCCCTCTTGGATAACCAGCTACAGTAGTGCAAATGTGAGATCAAAGACGGTCATTAAAACGTCTACATTCGCATGCCGCTGCACTTCGTCAGCATGGGCTGCTTCTCACGTAAACTTTAGTGGCACTGCTACCAATACAAGAAGCAGGATCGGCATCAGCACTGCGCTGTTGCTGGTCTGTAAATGGATATTGCCAATTGTGATATATACTTGCCTGGCTTGTTTATCACCAGAAAAATTAGTAAGGTACGTCTGGTCCCACAATCTGATAATCAATACTAGTGTTGATCACACTGGCAATATTTCTTGCCAGTTAATAGGATTGACTATTAGCACTAGATACTAACTACTGGCACCTTTGCTTACCGATATCGTACCTGACTTTCCCACCACTAGTCCCTTGTATCCATCTTTGAATACAATTGATCTCCACCAGAATCATATTCACGAATCGGTGCATACATCATATCAGGTCTATTTACAACCTGGCAGATCAAATCATTGATGCAGTCGATGACAATTCAATAATAGAAAGTCATTGCACTTCTCCAGTCTTCTATAGGTGCTTCTGTCCAAGTAAGATAGTCTTCAAATAAGTCCCGGACTTTGAGACATTTTTTCAAGGAAACTGCAGATTGAAATGATCTGGTATCCTTCCCACGCAAGGCGCTTATAAAGTAATTATTTATGTGTGACTTGGTTACCCCACTCTGGACAAAGCAGCTAGCCAAATTGAAGTCACTTTCAGGTGAAACAGGGCTACATGGGTCATGAGTTATGGCCTGCTTGAGCTGTCGCTATCCTATAATATCGCTAATCGCCATGCCAGGACAGCAAGTTGTTATCTGGCTTGATGGGGTTGCGGGCCGGTCGCGGGAAAATATCCTATATATCTGACTCTTACTCCATTGCTGAGTCAGTGATTGCTGATTCACTGACAGAATATGAATCTATGATCTCGGGCCCAGGATTGGACTGGTATTAAGAATCCCTTTTATCTCCTATTACTCACAGGTGATACTGACTCCGAAAGTAGTCCGTCTGGATAAGGTTTTGCCTGCAGTTATGCAGAGGGTTAGTATGATGTCATGATGTATGTTTTGGAGATGCTTTTCTTGCGCAGTAGCCTGTTGATTGCGCCGCCAGCAATCGGGACACTTTGTAGTATTTAAAGTCATTATGCTTATATGTAGTATTTCAGTTGTAAGGTGGCTGTCAGGGTATGTATAAGGAGATCAGGTTGGAAAAAAGGAAGTGCAAATACCCCGTCTCAAGTTGAAAGCCTGATTTCCTCGAGACCTGAATTGGAATGCAGCTTTCGTGCTTGTTTAAATGAGCAGGTAACAAATCTCTAGGTTTGAGATGTCCACACAGCAGTCTTGGGCTTTTAAAGATAATTGTTAGATATCAAGATTACTTGTATTTCTCAGTCTCTAAGTGTGTGGCTTGGCATAGTTTCTGGTGGGTAGGATGCAGCTTCTTTGCGGGTTAAAAGTTAGTGATACCGGTAACCGCCTGACGTTTGTAAATACGACTCCTATTGCATGCCTCTAAAACGTTGAGGCTCTGGCCAATTTTCTCCCCCTACATAATAGCACTTGTATTTACAAATGCCAGGAAATTCTCAGTGCAAGTATTTTCAAGGTATTGGCATAGCATTAGTCTTGGCAGATGGCATGCAGTTCATTTGCAGCTTAAAGTTGATTTTTTGCTCACATAATCCACTTGTACAAACTTCTTTTTTTTCCATGATGATAAT
The DNA here is from genome assembly GCA_014065205.1 of Tuber brumale. Taxonomy (NCBI): domain Eukaryota; kingdom Fungi; phylum Ascomycota; class Pezizomycetes; order Pezizales; family Tuberaceae; genus Tuber; species Tuber brumale. The sequence continues at coordinate 460,305 of JACCEG010000003.1, read as the reverse complement.
GCTTGTACTATGTACCAGTCATTTCGAAGACTAGAAATACGCGCAACAAGCTTGTATAAGCCAAAACCTGGCCCCTGGCTGAGATCTGGACAGTGTGCTACCGTTGTTCTGTTAGAACAAATTCCACGATACTTCCAGTATCAGGCTCTTTATGTTATTAGGCTTAGCATGAGTCTTTATGAATTGGAAGTGGTAGATTTGCAGCTTAAAAGTTTACTTGGTGCTTACTTAATCATCTTGTGAAATGATCGCTGTCCAAGCTCTCCATATTTGTACGTAGGACAAGTAGTTTTCAATATGAAAAACCACCCCAAAAAACCTATATAAGCCATGGCTTACTACTTTCCTCTGAGTCTTCTCCTGACTGTTCTGACAATACAAATGTACCTTTGGAATACTCCCACCATACCTTTCATCCTGTTTCCCTACCAGGGATATCTGTAGTCTTGCATGGTCTCTCACTCACCCTATTTATATTCCTTAAACATTTCAGTTCTGTCCCCTTCGTGATTATTTTTGTTTGTATGAAATTCTGTTCGCTCCATGGCTAATGGAATCTTCTAGTAAACAGACTTCGTCTTAAAAATGTTTACCCCCACCTCCAACCCTCACGGCCCTCAATATCCGGCTATGCTCGAGTCACCCAACCAATCACACCTACTCCACACCTGTTCCTGGCATGTTTCCGCGACAATTGTGTTATTCTCCACTCCAGATTGTTTTATTATGCCAAATTTTGCCCGCTGCAATGCTAATTCAGTTTTCTGGTAAACAAACTTGGCCTTAAAAGAGGTTCACCCCCACCCTCCAACCCTGCCAATCCTGGTAACCTTCCCTCGCTCGAGTCACTGCACCAACTACACCTGGACGACTCTTATTCTCAGTACCTTTCTTCAATCAATTCCACACCCTTCTGTTCACGATTGTTTCCATGTATCAAATTTTGTCACCTCCAAGCTGATGCAATTTTCTAGCAGACATACTTTGTTTTAAAAAAACAGTCCACCCACCCCTGCAATTGTCCCGACTTCTGAACCTACCCTATTAACAACCACAATGCCATGATCAAATGTGTATCTAGTTTGTCCAAGAACTCCTGGACACGAAAATGATGGCCACATCCGGTAGTGTAAACATGTCTGAGGCTTTACAAATCTGGGTACCTGTAGTGGAGAGAATTGTGGTGGGCAGTATGCTGTCAAATGCTGGATAGAGCGCAATGTGATCTAGAGCTTCTGGCACTTGAGTGCGGTACATTGAGTAAGGCTCCTGGAAGATGCACTCACTGTTCAGCCAATCACCAGTAATGGTTGTGCGCAATAGTAGGTAGAAAGATCCTGCGAGGGACAGACATTTTATGAAATATATTGATTACTTATGCAAGGATATTGTGAAAAGATATTCGTAATTCGTGAGAGCGATGATGCAGGTCACCCCTCATCCCAGTCCTATGCCTGCTACTGTTGCGGCCAATAATAACCACAAGTTCCCTAAAAGCATCCGCAGCAAGGATATATAGCATGTATGCTCATATCAATCATACAGCTTTGGCTGGCCCATGCTCTGTCTGCCTCTAGCTCGATGTCTCTATGAAGGTCCGGTGCCGCAAAGCACTGGCTCCAGGGCAGGAAAACATCCAGCCAATGACTTGCGGAGCGGTCAACTAGCTCAAGCTGACGAAACCCACTCTGGAGCCCCAGTTTGAGGGGGGCAACCTGATGATAATGCCAGGGGTTGGATTGCGCCATCTTGTTGGCGCAACCAGGTCATACACAATTTTCCGTTGCGACAATCCACTAGAGCTGCAGGCAATCTCAGTGATAATCTTGATCTGGTCAAGCCGGCATGTCTAGATCTGATGAAGTTTGGTTCCGGTGAAGGAACCGATGGGCCTTCTATTCTATTGTCATTATGATCTTGATGATGAAGGTAAAACCACTACTCCAGTGGGTCTGAGATATTACCCTGGAAATAATCGGGATGCATATGCGGTGCAGAAGGATGAGGCAGAGGAAGACAAGGCAGAAGGAGTGGAGGAGCAGGAGTAGCAGGAGTATGAGGAGGAGCAGGAGGAGTAAGAGGAGTTGTAGGAGGTCAGTAGGAGGCGTAAGTGATCCGGGACTGGGCAGTGGGAGAGAGGTCAGGTCGGGGTGGGGGTCCATTTGGATTTCTTTTTTTTCCTTGATATTTCAGTTTTCTTTTTGCTTTTCGAGTTTAGGAAATTGTTTTTTGGAAGCTATTTTCATTTGGGATTGACCGCAGTATCCTTTTCTGTCCGAGAATATTGTCCCACTCATATGTCCGATTTGTTTCGCCTTAACCTTAGCGGTATGCTATACTCCTTGAGATTAGTATTTCAAAATCTTACCGCAACCTTGAGCTTTGTTTTTTATAGCCCGCTCACCAGTTTAGATGAACTAGATCCGTCCCCTTATATTGACTACAACCTCGCGCAGTGATAGATGCTCTGACTATCATCCCTCTTCACACTTTGTAACTGTGCCAGTGAGGACATACTACCTTGTTTTTAGTTAAAAATATACGCGGCTAATTTATCGGAAATCCTGTGAAAACCAGTACATGCGAGCTCCTGTAAAAATGCATCCAGACCCATACTATCTTTTAAATACAACCTCTATAATACTTTCTTCATTATTGATATATATACATTTCCTGACACTCACGCTATCTATATTTTCCAAACAACCAAATCAAATTGTTCATCTATTTACCTAGTCACAATACTACAATAGCCATAACCTAATACTGACAGACTGCATCTGTCATACCAACTTAGTTACAAACCAAAGTAGGTACATAGCTGATATCTCCAAAAATGCAGATCCAAGGAAACATTGGCTGCAATACCCACTACTTTGCCTTCTCTTACTTCCCTTAAGTCCGTAAGTCACAGAAGCTTAGCATCACAACTTCAAATACCATAGCCTCATCACCAGCATGGTGAAGCTGAGACTCTAGAGGTGGCAGATGATAGTATGGACTCACAGGATGAGAAGTATGAGGATAAAGTCACTTAGGGTGGAGACAGCAAGGAGGCAGACTTGAGAGAACTCGAGAATGGTGAGGACACAGTAGCAGACTGAGGAGTACAAAGACTGATAACCTGTCTAGAGTTAGAATCCCAGGCATCAATGATGACAATGACAGTTACCCCAACTCTGAGACTACAGGTGATTACTTTGCCGGGACAGAAACCAGCAAGAAAACTACCAGTTAGCCAATATGATTTAACAACAGTAGTGGCTGCCGGATTGGACTCGGGACCGAATAAACCTGTAACACCAACCATTCCACCAAGTCACACAGGCCCTGCAAATCCAGAATTTGACACAACAGCCCCATTGGTGATCGGCAGCCAACAACGTACTGCCGTGAGGATTGAGCTGACCATGCAGATCAAAGCTCATGAATTAATATGGGATGGGACACTTTTCAAGAATCCGTTTCCAGACACCATTACCCCGACCTAAATTGTATGCGGGTTTTTGCATGATGCCCCATGTGAGTCAGAGACCTTTTACTTTGCGGATGCCAGAGCCGTCTCTAATGAGAGAGTAGGTTTTCTTAAATCAATAATCTACTTCTCATTCTCATGACTAAATATAATAGCTGCGGGATACTAATTTTCCACATCCGAAGAAAAAACTGAGCATTCAGATCGCAGGCTCTCTATTGTGTAAAAAAAGTTAGAACAGAACTCTATAAGCTTAATACAGAGGATCCTACAGCCTGTGCACAAAAACTAGAGTACCTACTCGAAGATGACCAGTTTACTTGTGCCCCTAAGGGGTGTGGGATATGCTCATACCTCTTCATTGCCATTATTCCCAACTGCAGTAAGACTGAAGTGGTCTTACATGGCTGGTAGGAATACTTTCTTGGATTCCTCACCCCACAGATTCCTGGTGTCATGTATGCGCAATTTTATTGACGTAAGAAAAGGACAGGCACAATGGATGATGAATTCTTAGGAAAGATTAACAACACATTTCTGTATTTGACTGCGGCCATATTTTGTCATGCTCTCCTCTATTGGCAGACGGGGAACTTCATTCCTGAAGTATTTTTCCTGTGTTCTAGTTCTCCAGGTAGAAATAAAAATATCTGCTATAGTCCAATAATAGTCAGACTAATAGACAAACAGGACTACTAGAACATTAGTTAGGAATAGGGGGAAATACGCCAGTACCTTTTCAGACTAAAATCAGGCGGGGAATAATGTGAGAATTAAGGGATAGAATTGGGAACGAGCGAAAACACAGGTAGACAGAACCGACAGATATTCGAATAACCTTATATATAACAAAAAGAGTCTGGAATTCATCTTGAGCATGTTGGATCAAAAGCAGGTGCCATTGGCCGTGGGCATACTACCCGACGAGGATATAGTCAGGGAGTACCAGAACTGGTAGAAATGCGAGGTCCGCCAGTGGGCTTACCTGACTGTGATCTGCCTAGCACTATGGAAGATCTGCAGCGATGTTTAGCTGGAACCGGGTGGCACGATGCAGAGGAAAATGAATTTATTGGTTTATAATTTGGTATCAGTAGAGAAAGAAATAAGCATGTAGATTAAAACTATCGCAGAGAAAGTAAGATTCTATGTGAGGTGGGAGATAGGATCTTCTTGAGATCACAGTAGAGAAGATATCGGGATAAGAAAACATAGAGGAAATGAATTGCAGGTGGAGTCAGACAAAACCTGAAATCAAGAAAGAATTTTACAATATGTCCGACAGGTTTGGTGAAATACAACATGTAGTTGAAATGTAGAGCATAATTAGTGAAAGTGCAACAATTGGCGAAAGCTGGGGGATGGCAATGGAATGTAAGTGGTGAATATGGATGAAACGTAGACGATGACAGGCAACCAAGAAAATACATTAGGTGCACATGGAAATACAAAGTAGAATGTGAAGATGGAAACAATATGAGGGAGAACAGAAGAGAAATCAGAGGTGATTGGAGGACTACCGGAAGAACAAGGAAAATACCGCGCAAAATGCGGATGATACACAGACAAAACTTGCTATCAAGCAGAAGGAAAGCGCTGGCAAGAAAAGATATCGCTCGAACTCCAAAAAACTTAGATTGATGTAGGGCATGCATTTGCTACCGGAACCACAGGTTAGAGGATGCTGAGACTAGTTAGGCCTGCGGCAATAAACTAAGAGAATGGGTGCTAGGGATCATCCCCTCGGTACTATCCGATACATCTGGACGAGAAAGAGGCCCATCTAGACACATCATGTCTGCGCATGCCCATCCTGATTGCAAGTTTACGTTTAGCTCTTCCTGAGCATCAGACGCAGAAGAGGTACAGGATGTAAGACAGGCTTTTTGCTGATAGACGGTGGTTGTGTATTGTTTATTTTGTACCAGTTGGCACTAAGTCAGTCTCTCCACCTTGTGGCTACAGTCACAGTCTTGACCATTGCTACCCTTTCACAATAGGTTTGCTCTGATTATACTGAGGAAGATATGCACGGGCTACAGGAACTGCACTTGTGCTCATACCACAGGGTCTATGGGGTTAGCAGCTTGGGTTGTGGTATTACATGCTTTATCATCTTGTACTTTATAGTGGTTTATGAGAGGCAGGTTCAGTGTTAGTACTGGTTAGATGGCTTTGGGGGTAGGATAGTGTTGGCAGATATTGGTATGGGAGAAACCATGATATACCAGTTTTGGTCATACCGGGTTAATAAATTTTGATAGGACTACCTATCATACTTTCCTATATTTTTCGCACTCCATTTCGGTGGTGATTCCTCTTTGTCACAGGGGAACATAGTTTCTCTGGCATGAGCAGTTATCTGGGTCAACTCAATATCCTGAACAATGTTCTTTGGGACATGGTGTAGATGGTTAGAGTTATGTCTTTGTTGCTTGGATCGTAGGCAACTGAGGATTACCTACTAGTTTCTTACAATGCTAATGCCCATCTTGGTTCTGTTTTAATATACTATGTTAATATGGGTCCTGGGGCCAGCCTCACTCATCAGTGGGGTTGACGCTGAGACAAGCAATCTGCTGCCCTTACTACACTAATAGGCCCCACCTCTTACTGTAGATTTGTGGGACAATTGTACTCATCACACGCTTTCTGTGATTCTGATTTCCTGTGCTTTTACGTTAGGGCCTGAGGGACTTGTTTCCACTAGTTGACAACAGGTTGATTTTTTGGCCTCCATGGAGAAGCCTTTTGACCCTGTCAATTTCCCTCCTCTTCTTGACCATTACAGTCTTGTTGAAGTGGTGGGAGCTGACTAGTTGTCAGGCCCAGTACTAGGGCCTGGGGTGAAGTATGGTGTGGTGGCCATAAGTGTTACTTAGGGCTTGGCAGATCCATCCTGCCTTCTGGGTGAAGTGTGATATTCCTCGCTTTACTCACACCTATTTCACTGCCAGTATGGGGGATTGTCTTCAGTTCGGAATGACCCTCCACGTAGCTTATGTGTTTCGGTTCGGTTGTTGAAATATCGGGTTACTGGTCAATCTGGCTCTCTATGTTGCTCACTCGGATGCGTTGTGGTTGGTCTGCCCCCGGTCCTTCTGGTTAGGGATGCGTGGACCCATTATATTAGAAAGCAGATTGCCTAGGGAGGACTCCTGTCGGTTAGCCAACTGAGCTCCGTTCTTTGTAAGGCGAGGTCAAGGTCATACTAGTTTTCCCACTTACACTCCAGGACAACATGTAGTAGGAGTGCCATTCTGCCCTTGCTGGTGGAAAGTGTGCTGGCGCGTGGTATTTTTGGGTGGCAGTTGGGCCTGCCCGGTTGTTGAAAAACAATTGGCTTCTTCCGTGAGTTTCGCATTTGGCCAGGCGGGCCTAGCTACAGGTTGGTGGCCAGTGGAGTGGTGGTAGCAAGCAGCAGGGACAGGTTCTGCTCACCGAGTGTGCTCTTGGAAGTAACTCGGCCAGTACATATCTCCAGAGGGCTAGACCTGGTATTTTTAGGGGCCTGGTCAATGGCTGGGCCTGTGGAGACGAGTTTAGGAGTGTTCTCTTTACCTTTCCACCTTTATGTCCCTTGCATTTTGTTTGTTTATGCTTGTTTGCTCGGGTTGTGGTTTTCTACTATGAAGGTGGTTTGTGAGCCCATGTTCTACCATGGGCAGTGCTTTTGTTTATTTTGTGCTGGTTTGCACTTGGTCTTTCTGTCAGCCTTATTCCTTTAGCATAGGTCTTACCTGTCACTTGACTTTTATGATACGTTTCCTCAGATGAAGCTGCGAAAGAGGAGGGCTTGCTACAGTAACCGTGGTTGAGCTAATACCAGAGGGTCTACCGGTCCTGATAATTCGGTTGTGTACTAGCATGCTGTTTCTCCTCTTTTAGTTATTGCTCTTTGCGGAGGGCATGTTTGGTATTGGTACCTGGATGTACTCTTTGCGCGTAGGATAGTGGTAGCGGATGTTGCTATAGGAGAGACCAGTGTAATACCAATTTTGGTGGTAGTGGTATAAATAAAACTTTATTGAACCACCTATTATCCTTTCCTACCTTTTCGTGCTCCGATTTGCCATCGTTAACTCTTTGTCACTTGCAAACATTGTTTCTCTTGCGTGGGCAGTTATCTGGGTATGCCCAGTATCCTGTGCCAGGTTCTTTGGACTGTGGTGGTGATGGTTTCCATTTTGGCAGGGTTGTTTGGATTGGGAGAGATGGGAGATTACCAGCTCATTTCTCACAATCCTAATGGCCATCTGGGTTCTGGCTCACTACGAGACATTAATCTGGGCCCTAGAGCTCACCTCGTCTGTCATGGGATTTGATGCTGGAGCAAAAGCTCCCCTGCCCTACCTACTTAATGGCCCCGCCTCTTACTCATTGTTTGGGACGACGATTGCACTCATCACAGGCTTGCTCTAATCAGGATTTACCATAGCTTTACTTTGAGGTCCCCAGGGACTTGGCTTTTCTGTGTAATAACAGGTTTGTGTTTTCGCCTTTGCGCTGGGAAGCCTTTTGCCACTGTTAATTTTTCCCTGCCCTCCTTAAGGATTACGATTCTGTTGGAGAGGTGGGAGGCCAATGGTTGCTCGGCCCTCTACCATGGCCTAGTGTGATGTACGATATAGGGGCTTGGTGGACCCCTTGGCGCTTGGCGGTTACACCCTTCCTCTGTGGACAAGTTTAACATTCCTCCCTTCGCTGGTACCTGTCTCGCTCTTGCTATGGGGTGATTTCTTTACTTTGTCATTGAACCCCTACCTTGGCTAGGAATTTGGGCTTTGTTGTTTGCACGTCAGGGTACAGGACATGCTAACTCTCACTGTTGTGCTCGGGGACACCTCATGGTTGGCCTGCACTCCTGGCCTTCAGGTTGGGAGATTCTGTGCCAGTTGATATATGGGGGAGCTTACCTCGAAAGGAGACCCTTGGGATAGGTGTTTGGGCTCAGGTGTTTGCTCAGTGGGGTACATGTTAAACTGGCTCTCCCTGTTGCGCTGTAGGACGAATTGTGGTTGGACTACCTTCCTGGCCATTCAATTGGAAGTGTGCTGGCCTACGTTAGTTTTGCCTGGCACATGTGTGCACCTGGTTGGTAAAAGCTTGTTGGCTTCCTTCTGGGGCTTCGCGTTCAGCTTGCAGGGCCTGGGTAGATATTGGTGGATGCTGTGGTGGTGGTGGGAGGTAGCTGGTACAGGTCCTCCTTACCTAGTAAGCTCTTGGGGGTGACTGGACCGGTACATGTCTCTAGGGAGGTGAAGACCGGTAATTGTCGTAGTGGGGTCCATGGCTTCGCATGCAGACATGACTTCACGGTTGCTGACCTTGCCTCTCCGCCTTTATGTCGCTTGCGTTTCGTATGTGTATCGGTTGCTTGAAAGTGGAGGTGTCCTCTACTGTAGTGGTGGTTTGTGATACTATTTTCGGACAGCGGTATTGATTTTTATTTATCTTGTACTGGTTGGCACTTGGTCTTTTCCTCAGCCTTGTAGCTTCCGCCTAGGTCTTGCCTGTCACTTGCCTATCATGATATATTTCTTCAGATTAGACCAAGACCGATGGGGACTTACTATGGGTACTGCAGTTGGACTTATACCGGAGGGTCTATGGAGCAGGCTGATTGTCTTGTATTGTAGTGGGCTCTTTATCAACTTATAGTTATCCTTTTTTGTGGCGCGTGAGTTTGGTGTCGGTACTTGTATGTAGGGTTTGCATCTAGGATAGTGTTAATGGATGTTGTTATGGGGGAGACTGGTTGTATACCAATTGTAGTGAGACCATTATAAATAAAATTAGATTGAACCACCTATTATACTTTCCTACCCTATCGCACTCTGTTTCATTGGCGATTACTCTTCATCATGACCCTTGTTTTCCTGGCGCAGGCAGTTAACTACATTCACCTAGTATCCAGAATGGGGTCCTCTGCGGTTTGGTACTGATAATTCGCATTTTCTCGGTCTTGTTGCAGTTGTGAGCAACCAGTGATCACCCCCCTGTTTTTCATGATGCTGACACCCATCTCACTTACAGTTCACCACTAGTCATTAAAATGGGCCCCAGAGCTCGCCTCTTTCCTCCAAGAGTTCGATGAACTGGCAAGCACTCAACCACTATGGCTACTCAATGGCCTCTCCTCTGACTGCAGGATTGGGGAGACATTTGGACTCATCACATGCTTTCTACAGTTGACCCTTCCGACGGTTTTACTCTTGGGCAAAGGGGAACTTGTTTCTTCAGGCTAATCACCAGTTCATCTATTCGCCTTTGCGGTTGGGGTCCTTGTGACCCTATCACCTTCGCTACCATCCTTAAGGATTACAGTTCAGTTGGGGTGGTAGGACGCGACTGCCGTGTAGTATAGTGTAGGCGCGGGATAGCTCCCTTGTGAGTTGGCCCTTGGAACCTCGCTTCCAGGACAAGTGAGGCATTCCTTGCTTCGCTGGTACCCATCTCACTTATAGTTTGGGGGGATTTGTTTCCTATACCATGGCCCTCCCACTGGCATAGGTGTTTGAGCACGGTTGTCGGCATGACAGGGTACAGGTCACGCTGGGTCTCCTTGTTGCTCTCCGCCAGGCGTCGAGCTCATGCCGCTATCTTGGCCTCCGAGTGGAGATTGTGCTGGTCTGATGTATTTTGCGGGAGCTCGCTGGGGAAGGACCCCCTTTCAACAGGGGTTCTGGTTCAGTTGTTGCAGGGCATGGTACTGGTCGAGCTGGGTCTCTTGTTGCCCTCCAGGACATGTCGTGGTTGAACTGCCTTTCTCGCCATTGGGTCGTGAGTGTGCGGGCCCATAGTCCTTTTCCTTGGCTGTTGCGCATACCTGCTAGGTAAAAACCTTTCGGCTTTCCTTTCAGGTTTCGTGTTTGGCTTTATGAGGCCCGCATAGATGTTGGTGGCCAATGTGGTGGTGGCGGCGGGTAGTGGGTACAGGTCCACCTCAACTAGTATGCTCTTCAGAGGTAACAGGGCAGTTATATGTCTCTTGTGTGGTGAGGACCGCTAATTGTGCAGGCAGGGTCAATAGCCTGGCATGCTGAGGCGAGCTTAGGTATGACGCTATCACTTCTCCACCTTGGTGTTGCCTGTATTCCGTTTGTTTATGGGTTTTTTACAGACTATAGGGTTCTAACAAACCCACTAGTACATTTACAAAGTCAAAGGGCTGTATCCTTGCATTGGGGTAAGCTAGCATAGTGAACCCAAAAGGTATCCGGTATGTTGTGTGCTAGGTCCAATACCCGGATCCCCTCTTTAGAGGCTGTGGCTATCCCTGCACAAGATCGGACAACCATAGACTCCTGGTAATGTTGGGGGCTGCAGTTGGTACTCTCTTACTAGAGAGTTAGGTTAGATGCATGGGGAGTGCCCATCTTGTGGGATGTACTATGATGTTGATTGCCTGATGTCAAGAGCGCAGGAAGACAGGGTCGGCCACGGGTATCATAGATCCTCCTCTGACGGGACATCTCTATGGAGGTGGAAGTAGTAATGGGCAACTTGTCCTGGGGGTTGGGCTTTGGGTCTGCTATGGTCTGGGGCTGCCCACAGGGCTAGCCCTGGCGTTGGTAGTAAAGTGATTGCTTTCGCTGGTCGGTGTGACCCTGTACAAAAGTTTTGCTCTAGTAAATCGAATCATTGCTGTACCTTTGGGCTGGTGAGTATAGATGGAGTTATAGCCATGGTGACCTCGTGAGTGACCTTGAAAGGCTACTGAGTATACCTAGTTTGTTGGCTCTGCTGTGGCTGTTAGTTCCATGTTACTTACTGGATACTTCGGTGCTCCGATAGCTATTGGGAGTTGTCTGTTGTTCTGGATTTTGACACATGGGCATTGCCCGCACCGCCTTCCTCTCCTCCTAGCAGTCATGGGGTGTTTGGGTCCTGGTAGGATACAGGAGCTTTAGGTGCAAACACTACTAATATACAGTGAGGCTGTTGCCCTCATGGCTGCCCAGTTAGTGGATCCAGGTGTTGATCAGTTGGACACTAAGAGCCTGGTCTGTAGTGTTTCTAATGCATTAGAGGTTTGTAGAACCATATTTGGATGGTAGTAGTGTTTGTTTATTTTGTACTGGTTGGCACTTGGTCTTTCCCTCAGCCTAGTAGCCTCGCCCTGGGTCTTGCCTGTCACTTGGTTTTCATGATAACTTTCCTGTAATTACACCTTGAATGATGGCAACTTGCTACAGGAGTTGCAGTTGGGCTCATACCACAGAGTCTACAGCATCGGCTGACAGGGTTGCGTAGTTGCAGGCTGTCGATCAACTTGTATTTTATAGATGTTTTGTCGCAGGCTGTTTCGCTGTTAGTGCTTATTTGTAGGCTTTGTGCATTGGCTAGTATTAGCAGATGTTGTTATGGGGAAGACCCGTCGTATACCAATTTTGATAGTACTGAGTTAATAAAAACTTTATTGAACCACCTATTATACTCTCATACCTTTTCAGACTCCATCTTGGTAGTAAGCATTGACTTCTTTGCATACTATTTCTGCTTCACGATATTGCATCATTTTAGCGTACTTGTTTGAACATTTATTGTTTCGCGATGGGTTAGAAAGTTGTTCTCGCCTCATAGGCCTTCGGGTTAAGACATCATGGCTTTGTCCAAGTGATACATATTTGCAGTTTGGATGATGCTGGTTTCCTCTTGGGTTGCCTCTTAGTATACAGATACCCTCCCATTTCCAAGATGACATCACCTGTTTGCAGGAACCTCATGTCCCCTTTGGTTTTGTTCGCCATACATGGGACCACTAATGTTGGCCTCATTCCTGACGCTGTTTTTGAGATTTCCTTTACCCTCACTGTGATTGTTACAATGTCATATGCTGTTCCTGGAGGAGACTGTAGTTTCCTTCAGTTTTCCCATGCCTGGGATTGCTACAATGCAAGGGTGGCTGACTTTGACGCTCTGGTAAGGGGGACCGTTGCCATAGTTGCACCCACCACAATGGAAGAGGAGGAGCTTTCGTTACGTACCTGCGTAGTCAGGCATGGTAACTCATCCCAATGTAGCTTAGACTAGAACTCAACTACGGGGCTCTGAATCAAACACCACTTTGACCATGCAGCGATCTATACCCCGTCAATCACCCCTTCCCCCTTCTTTGACTCTCTGGCTGTCCTACTTGTGACACCTTCCCAACTTTGCCAGACTGACTTGACTGCTGGTACAGTTGAGGTGAGCGTTTAGTCAAGCTCTCTCCCACCACCAAAAGCTGTGTTGACCATGTTGGCCCATGTACCTACAAAAACCATCAGTGAGATATTATCCCTATCTAGCAGTACCACCTGCTCCTCCTCTGTCCCATCCTTCATTTTTGGCCTCACTGCTGGAGAAGGTGATCTATACAGTCAAAAGTTCAAGTTGGAATGATCGTCGGATCAATCTTTAGTTCCTAGCAGCGTGGCCTATGCCTGGTTATTATCACCAAGAAAAGTGTTTGGACAACCACGTATCAGGGTGCTCAACAAGTACTGCTGGAAGAAGAATATTGTTCTGGCTTTCCTTGTACCTATTACCTCCACCCTTTCCAGCTAACCACAGGTTCCCCTCTCCTCCCACAGAAAGCAGTTGGTTCTATGACCCCTTTCACTAGTTGTGGACATACCAGCTATTGTGTCTACCCACACCTTACCTTTGCTACACCACACTACCATTATGTTACTGGCATTGGGACCTAGCATAACAGACACCCCTATGGCCCTTGATCAAGAACAGAACTGAGAGAGATGTGGTCTCATAAATAGTAAGTAGATGGGCTTTCGGGTTGTGATGGCTGACTCCCCTGTTCCCAAATCTTCTCTCTCTCTGGTTTCTTCTCCAGCTGGTTACTGTGAAGGCCAGGACCTGACCTTGTCCGACATACCATGCTTTCGCAGACAGGTACTAGCAATCCAGTATGAAGTGGTCCTGCTGCCCACCCAGCCAGAGGATGCCGATGATAATGTGGCCCTTGTAGACACTATGATGGGAAGAGCAGACAGGACATTGTTTGTAGGTAGGAATATGTCTCTGGCCTATACTGACAGACAAGCTAGGAGCCTCAGTGTCACCAGTACTCTTATAGGAAGCCTGGATGAGATTTTCACAGGAGATAATAAACCTCTGCAGTGTACCACTTCCTCCTCCTGCTCAGTTGGACCAGAGGATACTAAACAGCTAGCTGAAAAAATGGACCCCCCGGTTGAGGCATGCCAATCCCCGGAATAGTAGAAAGACTGTACAGAGATGTACAAGTTGGACCATGTTGTCAGGGAGCTAGTACAGATCGTGGACCAGCAACAAGATAACATCTGGGACATGAAAGCTGAGTTGATAGACCTTCATGCCAAACCCTCTCCACTTCCTCAGAAACGGACACTCCCTGCTCCTAAGCTCCTTTTTGTCTTTGAAAAAAGGAAGGAAGCCACTAGTGGGACTCCTACTGCTAAAGCCTCCTTCACAGAAGTCGTGAAGAGACTAGAAGATGTGCCTAAACATGTGACTACTGCCCAAAACACTGGAACCACCACCAAGGCCCCCCCTCCATGTGAACCTGCTACTGGAACCTCATCCAATGATGAGGTGGTGGTAGTAGAAACTGCTAAAAGCATGTATGGTATGAAGGTACACTTGAAATAGTACAATAGAAGTGTGACAGAGAGAAACAGAAGCCGATAGGCCTGATAGGCTGAAGGTTCCCCCACTCCGGGGCCTAGCCCCAAACAGGCGAAGGCTGAGGATGCTACTAGGGAAGCTGAACCCCGCAATGCTGTGGAATTTACTTCCAGATCTGTCCCGACAGGACCAGTAGCTATGATCAAGAATATCTGCATGAAGATGCCATGCAGGAAACAGGTACGCCAGACCCAGGTAAGACTACGAGATCTCCGCAACTGGATGCCAGCTCCTCCCTGAACGTCCTCCACACATAATGCCTGTGAAAGCTATATCACCATGAGATTCACAACTAGGAAAGACGTGCCGCTACTGAAAGGCATTACTATCAAGTCTGTTAGAAATCACATAAACATTACCCCGGCAAACTCGGTCAAAATCCATAGTTCCACCATCTTTGTCAGAGTAGTGAGACTCCATGTATTGGTCTTGTGCATTTTTCTCACCCTGGTCAGGCACGCCCCCTCAGAGTTGGGGAAGAGGCTTGACAAGGCTAAGATGGACCTACTGGGGGATTTTAAGCTTTGGGAGCTGGAGTTTCAGATAAACGTTGAGAAGGTTAACATTTTTGTTTAGTGTGTCCTGCTTGCTGATACAGGATGAGGATCAATCGAGGCTGTGGAAGGATAGATTGGTGACAAGGCTATTGATGGCCTTTCTACTGACCTGGAAGCTTCCAACTTGGATGTAGTGACCGCCGCCCATCCCGAGATCTCAGAATCTATCTATGACATGAGACAGGCCAACGCTTATACCTGTACCATTAAATTTGTTGCAGGAAACAATGAGTTGGTCAAGCAAGCTCTGAAGGGAGGAAAGATCTTCCTTTATGTAGGAGCCCTAAATGTTAGGGTCTTTACCTACTACAGGGCAGTTAAGGTTTGTGATAGGTGCATTCCGGCAGGCTCCTCTCAGGCTACCTATGCCCTCCCCCCCCAGTGATGCTTATCTTTTGGCATATATTTTACTAGAGACCATGTATGTACCAAGTTTAATTGTGCAGCCAACATCAGTAAAGCATGTGGGAATACTACGAGAATGTGCTACTTGTATGACCGGTCCAACCAGTTCACTAGATATGATGTGTGCTTGGCCCTCCAAGTGATTACAAGGTTCTCAGCCTCTGCCTCTGGGAAAATGAATATGGAATCCCTAGCTTCCAGATCCACAAAGTCAACATTGGAAACAGGAGAAATCATGCCACCTTTGGAGAAGAAAGGGGAGAATACGAGGCTCAGAGAGCAAAGACAGAGACAAGGTCAATCTGTACAACAAGGATTACAAATGTTGTAAGCGAGGAGGATAATTAGGTTGACAAGGCATCAGCCCCTGACCCAAGTGTACAAAGGCCAAAGGTAAGAAACTCGAACAACCCGCCGCCTCCACCGCACCATCTCCACATACTGGGATTCTGAAACACATTGTAGAAGATGAGCCCCTCCTACCTGAAGCTATCTTAGCCTTTGGTAACAATTCTTTTCTCCCGGCTTTAGTACAGCAAGAGGCTATGGAATACTAGATCATCGATACCAATACTGGTAAGGTTGTTAACTTCGGTATGAAACCCTCAGATAGAACCTATGTGTCTTATATTTAATGTTTATTACAATCATACCATTACTTGTTAAGAGGAGCAACCGGAATCGCATCCTCGCATTAGATTTGCTTTTTCATGTTGATTTGCTTCTTGTGGTGGAAACTCCTGTTGATTCAGAAGGTTGACATGGACCAATGGAGGCTCATGGTTGGGATTTGTTTTCCTTTGTTAAGGATTCAGGCATTGAGTTATCTGTTCATTCCCATATTTGTAGGTTATTGGAAGTTGTGGTACATGGAGAAGGTAGTACTAGATTTGCATGCTAGGAAAAAGGGGAAGACCTGTTGTGATAGGAATTTACTTTCCACCTACCAGCAATAGGTCTTGGTACCTGGTATGGTGGACACGGCTCAGGAAATTGTATAAGGTCCTTAGGAACTTCAATGTTAGGCATATTGACTAGGACCTCAGTGCCGACCAATACAATGGACCCAGAAAGTGACCAAGGAAGTGGCTCATAGTACATTGCTACAACGTGGTGCCAATCAACTAGACCGCCTTTCATGACATCACTATGGTCGATCTATCCCTGCACCAGTTACTTTACATTACACATATGTACTTGTACATTGTGGGCTGCAAGCATGTCGTCCAGAGGATCAGGCTAGATGTGGACCTTCACGATGACGTTGTTCGCAGTCATCTGGCTTAGAAGAAGGTAGACTCAGGAAAGGTGGGAAAGCAACTAGACACTTTACCATAGCTGGAGGACAGGGAGCTATCGCAAGGAGTAAGTAGTGTGGTGGACACACTCTCATGGGCCTTGGTTTGTAAAGGCCAGTGGGAGTAGTGGATACTGCAGTTGGAAAGGATGAGGCTAGATATGGCTAGGCTCTAAAGGTATTCCAGAAAATAGATCGAGTGACTGGAAGACTACACCCTGGTCAGATGCATTTATCCGGCATTACTGTTGCTAGTCAGGTTCTCACACATTTGGATCAAACTGTGGGAGAGCAAGGATACTGAGATAATCAGATTAGCTGAGCAGTTGGAGGTAAAGTATACAGTACCTACTGTAGAGCAATTGGGCAAGATGATGACAACCGCGCACATGGATATCAGCCCCCTGATTGCATAACAGCTTTGTTCCTACGACCGTACCCCTTTGGTCGACATTGCAGACGACATGGACAGTGCTTCTGAGATGGAAATTACCGTTGCCCAGTCCCTAACTAATACGGGTCTAGGTGTAGATGACATAGAGTATCCTTTCCCCATGTTTTGGAAAAGAAGGTATGTGATGACTAGGAGGTACTTGCTGGACTACAGCCTATGGCATAATATTGATGACTGGTATTGGGCTCAAGTGGTACTTATACCAGAAGCTGAAAAACTCAGATATGATATTGTCAAGTCCTAGAGGATGATTTACTTGCTCCCCACTCCTGCAATGATCGCAGAACTGTTAGGTATCCTACCTATCTCATGATATCACTATGTATGCTGCGACAGGCAACAGCCTTCTGTTAGTCTCATTGTAATAGTGCGATACTTCTCCTCCTTAGTGCTCTGCTACTTCGCCTCTTTTCTTTACCAATACCTTGAGTATTATTCTTAGACCGTTGTCTACGTTCAATTCTTGAATGCTAATAATCAAGTCGTATCATGGTAGAACTCTCGAAGTGGTAGCATAGAATTTATTCTTAAAAGAATAGGTAACAAAGTATAATAGGTGGTTGCGTGAAGAACTAACCACCAGGCTCTACCGGCCTCTTAATAGGTCATGTGCGTTAAAGTAAATCAACCTGCGCAGCCTCCTTGGCTTCGTGCGCTGCCCCAATGACCTCTTAATAGGTCATGTGCGTGAAAGTAAATCAACTGCGCGGCCTCCTTGGCCTCATGCGCTGCCCCCATAACCTCTTAATGGATCATGTGCGTGAAAGTAAATCAAACTAAAACCTCATGATGAATATCTTCATCATGGTGAAACATCTCCTTCCACAAACATCTCCTTCCACTATCTGCCACAAATGTCTCTTCCCACTATCTGCCACAAACGTCTCTTTCTACAATCTGCCACAAACGTGACAAGAACCTGTTCTACTGTTCTAGTTGGTGGCTTCCTTTACACATGGGCAACAGTAATTCAAATCTCGCAGGAAATCACAGGTACCAGATGTTATGGCAGTGGTGACGGAATTCCGGTAGTACAACAAATGATACCAGCGCCTGATGCTGTCAATGGACATTGACAGAGGGTTTGTTAATATTGACAACCACTCTTTAACAGATTCTTTGGTGGCTAGGGGATGCCCAGCAGATCTCAGCGCCTGGGTAACAAGATGAACCTTGTGTTGAATGGTGCACTTTGGGTTGAATGGTCAAGTCACATGGGTATAACATATTTCTAAGGGGATACTCCAAGGCTCACCCCTCTCGCCATTTTTGTTTGCCGCTTATGTAGTAGATATTTTCAACCCAAGGCTGTGCTATACCCCCAATGTCCAACACCTAGTGGCCTCTTATATCGATGATAGGGTTGCTATGGTTGTCATAGACGTAGGATAAGTGGCCTGCTATCATGCAGGTTAGCTTCTTGGTGACTGCAGTCGAATAGCCAGAGCAGGTGGAATGGACTTCAGAGTCCTAAAGGCGCAGTGGACTGGGTTTGGTGATGAAGGATGGGAAGGTATAGAATTGTTGGAGGAAAATGTATGGCTATCCATGGACCTTCAGGTTGTCGGATACAGATTTAATATTTTCAGAAATCTTTCTTCTCACATTAATTATTGATCAGAAAGAGGTTGGGGAGTAAAGAGGACGATTGTGGTATTGGGAAGAAGCTTTGGAAGTATCGAGAGATTGTTTGAGTGGGAGACTTGAAACTTGATGCAAGCAGACTACCTTTAGACCCTTTATTACAGACTTGATTTGTTAACTGACTATCCATCATTCGTAAAAGTAGATTTAAGTCCACATTAATGACTGCCTCTATTTCGTGTTCCTTGTCCCGATTAAGCTGGCAAATAATAGGTTGCTGGCTGAATTCCAGACCCCACCTGTGCTTGTTTTGGACAGATACCTGCAATAGAGGTGTTATAGCCAATTCACTAATTACTGATACTGTGATAATCATTCACAATTTTGTCATATTCGGCTTAGCGGGAGGGAGGAAGAAATAGTCACCCAATGGAAGATCTCGGGTGAAGGGACCACTTACCGACCTGGTGTCACGATTGGCAAAGGCAAGGCAGAAATGGCATTGCAACACCTGCAGGTATTCGTGAAACACTTCGTGAAACACTTCGTGACTTTAGACGTGGTTATATACATAGACCGATGGAAGTACTCAGAAGGGGCAGCGGTACCCAGGGTGGTATTTGACAAAGGAGCTGTATCCCCTGTTGATGGGTACTCGGTTCCCCCATCATGGAGCATTGTTGAATGTACACTGTTTACTGTCGTCTGTGCTATCTGTACAATAGAGGATTCAGTATAGATGAGACCCATACATGTGTTCCTGGACTATGTACCAGTCCTCATCCTGGTTGACAACATGCTTCCCAAAGGGGACTCAGCCAAAATGTGGGAGGTAATCCCTCCACTCCTGAGGAGCTACTCCTGGGTTGGTTTAAGCTGAGTTCCTGAACATTTGTGCATTGATGGCAGTGAGCACGCCGACACTAATGCTAGGACTTGTATGCCCCTTTGTATTGCATTGACTTGAGTGTGGGATGGCATGAGATTCAGGATAGGACATGCTGGGCTTGCAAGAAAGTTATGTTGTGAGCAGTGGAGCACCTGGCATGACTGGGAAGGATACATGTACTATGCAAGGAAACCTAAGGCTCCTAGACACCTCTATGGCTTGAGCTGGAAAGATGCATATCTGCTGCTGCATATCTGGAGCAGTATGGGCATGGTCAGTGATAACAGCTGTAATAGAAAAGAGGATAGATACCATTGGACTGATTGCCCCACTTACCTGAGAGGGAACCACGCTAATACTGAACTTCATCAAGACACAGTGGTCTCACAGTGGAAGTCCACGTAGACAGGAAATTGGTTGTTGGGAATGAGGATCCCAGGGAGTGAGGTGGAGGTAGAGAAGGAAGTGGTAGTTGCAGGTAACCCCTTTGATCGAACACTAATGGTAGAGAGCAATGGCATACTGGTCAGCATACCCCACCTCGCAGTTTATGAACAGTGCGAGCACAAACGCGACTCAAACAGCAGTCAGCTCCTGCCTAGAGGGTCTCCAACCAAGTGGTTCTTTCTGGACAATGAGATCTGGCCAGACTATCCTCCCTGCGGAACAGGGATCACTTGGTTAAGTACCCTGAAGTGGCCCTCTTTTGGCTCCCATTACGTGGCGGAACCTGAGTGCTTGCAACCTGGGATGAAATGGTTTTGACAAGGTAGAAGGAATGGGTAGAAATAGCTGCCTCTGGCAAACTGGACTGGCTTTATTATTCGGTACGCAGGGACATGTGGGCTATTGAACTGTGATGTGTGCCCCTTTTCCAAGTGACCAATGGGAAAGGACCAAGGAGGCCGGAGTAGATACTTGAAGAAAGCCAGCGATTGTTGGGACAAATTGTATCTTGTGTTTGTTGACTGAGTATATTAAATTGCACTAGAAGTGCAGTATGTTATGTTGTCACTAGAGGATGGTGGATTTGAGCCTGCCAGGTGGGAAGACATGAAAATCGAGGATGTCACTAGCTGACATAAGGGCAAATGTGCCTATTTAGGTAGTTATTTTGTTATATTTTGGATTTATGTTTGGAAGGAGTAGTAGCGAGATGGGTGCGGCCCATGGTAGTGTATTTAGGTAGGCACAGGGGAGACTGGTCAGATCCCATTATTGGTGGTACTAGTATAAAGTAAAGTTAGATTTAAACACCTACTAGATGTTCCTACCTTTTCGCTCTCCAGATTGGAGGTAGTATTCCTCTTTATCACGATGCAATCATTTCTCTTGGGTTGCGCTTTTGTCTGATTTTTCTCAGTATGCTGGTTGGTGTTCTTTAGGTTACGCTGGTGATGGTTGGCATTTGGACTAGGTGGGTGTGGAGGGAAGCAACAAGGGATCACCAGCTCATTTTTTATGATGATAATGCACATGTAAGTTACAGTTCGCTAAAAGACATTACTATGGGCATGGGAGCCCAACTCTTTCTTCTATGAGCTCAATGTTCGGGCAAGTACTCCCTTCCCCTTCCTACTCGAAAGCCCCTCCACTTGCTTTAAGTTTGAGGAAACGATTGTACTCTTTCCACACTTTCTAAAGTCCTAATTAATTGTGGTTTTACTTCCGGGCCCTGAGGAACTTGTTCCAATTTGCTGCCAAGACATTGATTTTCTGGACTTTGTGGTGGCAAGCTATTTGACCCTGTGAATTTCCCTACCCTCTTTAAGGATTATGATTCAGTGGGGGTAGTAAGAGGCGAGCGGTGGCCTGGTCCTGCACCTTGGCCTGCCATTTAGTTTGGTGTGGGGGCCCGATGGGTCACTTGAGGGTTGGTGGTTACACTCTCCCTTCGGTGACTAGTGTGGCATTCCTCACTCCACTAGCACTCATTGCTCTCCCCGCACCGGAGATTTGTTTGCTGTGGCAGCTCCCTTCCCCAGTAAGATGATTGGGTACGGTACTTCACTCAACAGAGTAGAGGTTAAGCAGTCTCTCTCTGATGAGGTCTGAGACATGTTGTAGTGGTGCTGCCTTTCCGGCCTTCGGGTTGGTAGTGTGCTGGCCTATTGTAATTTTGGGTTTAGGCATACCCAGTCAGCAAGAACCCCTTGGAGTTCATGTTTGGCGTGGGGGGCCTGGTGCCGGGTATGATGTAACCCCCATCCCTCTAGCTATTTGGGCTCGGTTGTCTGCTCGCTGAGTTACAGCTTAAGTTACCTCACTTTATTATTTATTATTATTATATTATTATATCTGATTGCGCTTATGGAGGCGTGCGGGCTATGAAGCTAACTAACCTACAATAGTTCTTACACCACACAAGGGTGCTAGTCTGATATCTCATCTCATATAGAAAGATAGCAACATTCATTTAGGCCAGCTCATGAGCCATAATGACAAAAGGAAATCCTCCAAGCTGCCAGATGCCTAACAAATAAAGGAAACACAAGTAGTTAAACCTAAGCTGCCCTGTTCCTCCTATCAGTTATTGCCTAATGTGTATGAAGGTAGGTGGGGCACTCCTTGGAGGTGGCCAAGTGATTGTTGCCACAGTGGAGGCAAAGAATGGTAGTATGTAGGCACAGCTTGCCTTCGGTGGGGCAGTCTGATCTGCCACAAGTGTGAAGGTATGCCGGATACTCCTGGGAGCAGATAGGACAGTGGTGGGTTTTGGTGCCTTGAGAGGGGTGGTGGCTGAATTCCAAGCATCTGGAGCATTGAGTGTCAGGACCAAAGGTGAGGGAGTGTTGGACTTTGAATTTCCTGCCAAAAAGTGAGAGACCTCTGCTGTGGGCTTTTTCTGTAGGTCTTTGCCGGCAATACTATGGACCATAGTAGAAGCTGCTTTGTCCTTGCATTGGGTATCAGTAGTGAGCCATCTGGGAGGGTGGGAAATGTGGGTACCAGGGTTGAATGTTTCAATCTCAGCTTGCACAGTGAGGGAAGGTGGAGGTAGTAGGAATGCTGTAAATGATGACCTTGTACCAGACTTCGTCCTTCCCAAAGCCATTGGCAGGTGGAACTGTGGATCTAATAGCTTCCACAATTGCAAAGCGGTGGCTTTTGAAGACAGTGGAGGCAGGAATATTATCATTAGTGATAAGGAGGACCAGGCAGTTAGGTGTGAACACAATGTGGGAAATTCATGGTCTCTTAATTGCTATGTTGACAGCATCGTGGATGGTGAAGTGGTTGGTGTCTTCTGGAAAAGGGGAACCATCCATTTCAATAACAATAGTGGAGTTGCATATGGTCAAAACTGCTGTCGTTGCATTTTTGGTTGGTGGTGTTGTTGTAGACTTGATAGGGAGTGCTCTGGATGCTCTCTGAGCCCAGGTCTGCATTGGTAGAGGTAACGGTAGGAGGGTAGGTAAGGTGGTGGTAGCTGGGCCAGGATGTTGTTGGAATTGGGCCTGAAGGGCCACGACATGCATGGTGAGGGTAGCAACTTGATCTTTAAGCTCATCGGTGTCCTTGATGTGACGTTCTTAGACCACCAGCATATGGGCTTCAAGTCCTCATAGACAGTGTGAGATTTGGTTCGTATCGTTGGTAGCAGCAGTTTGTACCTTAAGGAAAGTATCAGTGAGTCTATCAAAGTATTCCAAAGAGATAGGTTCCTTATCAGACTTAGAGCCTGGAGGGTTGTTGGTATCGACGACAGTC
The DNA here is from genome assembly GCA_014065205.1 of Tuber brumale. Classification (NCBI taxonomy): domain Eukaryota; kingdom Fungi; phylum Ascomycota; class Pezizomycetes; order Pezizales; family Tuberaceae; genus Tuber; species Tuber brumale. The sequence goes on along the minus strand of JACCEG010000003.1, from coordinate 437,262 downwards.
TAGACTGGAGAGGAGGAGCCCTCTTCCATATCAGTATCTGTTGGTGAAGAGTGTTGTTAAGGGCGGGGACTGGGGTTGAAAGGAGTGGCAAGAGGGTTTGTAGCACCTCTGCCTCTTCCTCTGCCTCTGGAGGTGATCAGAGAGGATGGGAGAAGGACTCAGTTGATAAAGTTAGATGAAATCAAATAATAGAGGATGATTTGAGGATAAAAAGTCTTTAAAAGTGTAAGGGGAAGTGGTGAGAACTGGTGGTTGACCAATGAGGTTGAGGCACGGCGAAAGCTTTGGTGTGGTTTTTTCTTTCGCTGTGGTTGTAATGGCAACAGAGTCTCAGTTGCCTTACTTGATGCACCCAAGGATCCATTATGGTTAGACTGCCTTTCCAGCCTCTTTGTAGGGAGTGTGCTGGCGTACAATATTTTTGGTCAGTGGTTGGGTGTACCCTTTCAGTAAAACCCCCTTCAGCTTCCCATTGTGGTTCCGTGTTCAGCTTGCAGGGGCCTGAGTAGATGTTAGTGGCCTGTGTGGTGGTAATGGCAAGCAGTCGGTACAGGTCCTCCTCAACTAGTACACTCTTTCGCGGTAACTGGGCCAGTACATGTCCCTTCATGGGTAAGGACCGGCAATTATGAGGGCAGGCTCAATGGCCTGATATGCAGATGTGAGTTCTGGAGAGTTGCCTTTACCTCTCTTATTTGGTATTGCATGCCTTTTGTTTTATTTATTGCTTATTCATGGGTTGGGGTTTTCTACTACAATTGTTGTTTGCATGGCCATATCCATGTGATGGCAGTGTATTTTATTTTTGTTTTTTACCATTAGGCCCTTGGTCTTTCTCACAGCCTAGACGCTGGGGCCTGGGTCTTGCTCGTTACTTGGCTTTCATGGTAGGTTTCCTCTGATTACCAGTTGAAAGTTCCAGACTTGCTATTAGAGAATAGGTTAGAACCTGTACCAGAGAGTCTACAGAGTAGGCTGATTCAGTTTTGACGTTGTGGGCTTTTAATTATCTTGTACTTAATGGCTGATTTGCAGTAGATAGAGTTAGTATTGGTACATGTTTGCAGGCTTTGCGTGTAGGCTAGTGTTCACAGTATTGTGCCTTCACGGTGCGGTAGTGTATGTTCATTGTGGCAGTCACCTTGATAATAAGATTAAATTGAACTATCTATTATACTCTCCTACCTCTTAATCTACTCTGTCAGACTAGTGAGGCTGCAGTTAGGCTTTGGGGGCCCTTAGTTTCTATCACTCGATAGTCTTCAAGTCTTTAGATTGAAAGTATTTTCTGCATTTCGGTTGACTATCTACCTATTTGTTAGAAGGTACAACTTCCTTGCTCTTATCTTTGCGCTTGTTATGATCCCTAACCGGTGTCAGTTCTTAGCAACGGGTATAGGGTACTTCTCTTGCCTTCTCTTCACGACAATAGTTCTTAGACCTATGTCTAGCATAAGGTGGGAGAGACTCTTGTGTCCCTGATGCTTATCGCCTATCGTACTCTTTCTTCAACTCTACTCTCGTAGTCGAGTTCTGATTTCGTAGGTAGATATTTGTAAAGAGCGTAAATGGTTTTATATTCATAAAAGCATAAAGTAATAAGTAAGGAAATAACTTAGAACGAAGCGTGAAGACCCTATCTACTCCGTCTTTTTTTCTGTTTTTCTTTTTTTCTTTTTTTTTCTTCGCTGTTTTTTTTTTATCAGCAATTTTATTCGGTGTTTAAGGTACACCATCTGCATGCAGCGCTAGCTATGGCAGACACATAAACCTTCCCCCCTACGTCAGCCCGAAACAGCAAGAAGAAAAACCATCAACGAACCCGAACAGAAAGGCACACTGGCAGACAGGACTAAAACCCGTGGAACATGAAACCCCACACCGGAACTCCCCGCAGTCGAAAAACTCCCCCGCCCTGCAGCTTGTAGTATACACAAAAGGTAAAGACTGTAAAGGAAAGCCACCCAAGCCCATCAGATCAAAGGGAACCCCACTTCCTGACAGTGGTCCAACCCCATAGCGAGAGCCACCCTACACAGTCTTAACACTGCCGATCAGTACCACCTATGCCGAAAAACTATCTGCGCCAAAGGGATATACCTGGCAAAGTGGAAGGTGAACCAAAAAGAGAAAAACCTAGGCCGAGGAAAACAAACCCGTGGGAGGGCATGGGGACTAGTGCCATCCAGACCAAGAAGCCCGGCAGAGACACACGAAGGGTATCGAGGTAAGGTAGTCTAGCAGTAGGGTGCAAGCCAAGCGAGGTTATAGTAGTAGGGTGCAAGCTGCGCAAGGTTGTAGCAGTAGGGTACAAGCCGATCCAACCGTCAGGTCAGGAAGGAAACCGAACCCGACCGTGTGGACTTTTGGAAATTGTTTTCGTGTCTTTCGAGGCGGTCCCCAGAGGTGGAAGGAAAGCGATCTTACCGCGTCTCTCAGGTAGTCCCTGGTGCATCGAGAGATATCCTCACTTAGTGGATGGGATACTACCGCTTAAGCCGACCGTGGGGAGGAGCGAGATCCATACCTGGGCCTGTTGAGAATTGCCCGCATACCGCAAACTGTTTTCCCAGCCGTTTGAAGTATTGTAAGCGAACGGTCGCCAACCGTGTGGAGGGGCCTTGCTAAGCGAGGAGGGAGGTGAGGACAGGCAGCGCGAAAGGCATACCGGAACCCGGAGGAAGGAAAGGCTCGACGCGTAAAAAAGCTGAGAAGGGCAGTGGGGGGGATGTGGATGGCCGTCACTCCTAGGCCGAAGCCATTGTGAGAGGCGAGGCCGGGGATTGATGGTTCGTGAGATCCCTAGCGTTGAGGGTTGATTTCAAGTGCGAGAAAAATAGAGGAGTTGGAGGATGCCTATCTATACTGTCTACTTTTTTTCTTTTTCTTTTTTTCCTTTTTTCTCTTATTCTTTTTACATCAATTATATTCAGTGTTTAAGGTACACAGTCCACATGCAGCACTAGCTATGGCAGACACGAAACCTCCCATCCTACGCCAGCCCGAAACAGCCACAAGAAAAACATTCACGAAGCCCAGCAACACAGGAGACCAGGGGCCCAGCCCGTAGGCCCCACGACTTGAACAAGGAAGGGTCTGGCGTAGAGCTGCCAGCTCCAACACCCCGCGCAGCAGAAAAGGCTTTCCCACCTTGCAACTTGTAGTATACACGAATGGCAAAGGCCGTGAAAAGAAAGCCACCCTTGTCCATCAGAACAAAAAGAAACCAGACGTCGCGACAGTGGTCTAACGCCATAGCGAGAGCCACCCTGAATGGTCTCAACCCAGCCAGTCAGTGCCACCTAGGACGAAAAAGTGTCTGCGGCTGAGGGATAAACCTGGCAAAGTGGAAGGGGATCCGAAAAGAAAAAACCTAGGCCGCGGAAAACAAACCCATAGCAGGGCACGGGAACTAGTGCCATCCAGACTGAGAAGCCCGGCGGAGACTCCAGAAGGGTATCGAGGTAAGGTAGTGTAGCAGTAGGGTGCAAGCCAATCCAACCGCCAGGTTAGGGGAGAAACCGAACGCGACCGCCCCAACTTGCGGTAAAAGTGCTCATGTCTTTCTAGGGGGTCCCCAGAGGTAGAATGCAAGCCATCTTACCGTGTCTCTCATGGAGTCCTTTGTTCTATGAGAGAAAGCGTCACTTGGTGGATGGGATACCACTGGTTAAGCCGACCGTGGGGAGGAGCGAGATCGACGCGTGGGCCTGTTGAGAAGTTCCCGCATGCCGCAAACTGTGTTCCCACCCGCTTGAAGCATGGGTAGCGAACTGTCACCGACCATGTGCACGGGCCGCGCTAAGCGAGAAGAGAGGCAGGGACGGGCAGCACAAAAGGCATACCAGAACCCAGAGGGAGGAAGGCCTCGACGTGCAAAAAAGCAACGGAGGACAGTGGGGGGGATGTGGATGGCTGTCAATCCTAGAGCGAAGCCATCATTGGAGGAGAGGGGGAGGGCTGATGGTTCGTGAGATCCCAAGCGTTGAGAGTTGATTTCAAGTGCGACGAGAATAGAGCGGATGGAGGATGCCTATCTACTCTGTCTTTTCTTCTTTTTGCTTTTTTACTTGTTTTTATTTTTTATCTTCGTATATTCTTTATTTATGGTACAAGAACTTGCATGCAGTGCTAGCTATGGCAGAAAGAAAAACCTTAATCTCAAAAGCCCGCAACCACAAGAGAAATAATCGCGCGAAGCTAAAATATCCTCCTGGTGGTGTCCGATAGCATACACGAAATCTCCAGGAACTAAAGCAGCAAAACATGAAGCTGATAATGATAAATAAATCCAACAGGTTACGAAAAGAAAAAACAAAAGTAAGGGGCGGTCAGAGTGAAATGGGGGGTGGACGCCCATGCTCAAGGCTCGAATCCGTAAATCAGGCGACCCTCATCAGCAGAATTGCGTGCGAGCGCAGGGTTCCAGCATGCAGGTGGCCTGCCGGGAGGGAAGCCTGTGGCGGTTATGTTCCGGTATCTCGCCAGAGAGTGGAGGGAGTCTTTGTTGGTCCATAAATGGCTGTCTCCGCCGACATCCCTGAGCCCCTGGAGGTGGCGCTCATGAGGCTCCTTGCGAGACTCGCAGTATAGGATAGCATGAGCGAAGTCCTCCTCATCCTCCTCACAATAGGGACAGAGGGGAGAGGGGTCGTATAGGGACAGAGGAGGGAGGCGTCGATAGGGACAGAGGGGGCAGGGGTCTATAGCGACAGAGGGTGGAGGGGTCGACCACGGGGGGAGGGGTTGGCCTATCTACTAGGTCTTTTTTGTCTTCTTTTTTTCTTTTTTTTTTATCTTTTTTTTTATGTTCATATATTTTTTGATTACGGTACAAGAACTTGCATTCAGCGCTAGCTGTGGTATAAAGAAAAACCTGAATCTCAAAAACATGCAATCACAAAAGAAGCAAGGGTACCAAGCTATGAAATCCTCCTCGTGGTGTCCGATAGCCGACACGAAATCCCAAGGAACTAAAAGAACAAAGTATAAAAGTCATAACGAAAAATAAAACCAACCGGTCAATCAAACCAACCGGCGGACGGAGCGAAGTGGGGGGAGAGCGCCCATGTTCAGGGCTCGAAACTGCAAATCGGGAGGCCCCTGTCTACGGAAACGAGCACCAGCGGGCGGTCCCAGGATGCAGGCAACATGCAAGGTGAGAAGCCAGTGGCAGTCACGTTTAGGTACCTCGCCAGGGAGTGGAGGGCGTCTTTGTTGGTCCATAGGGGGCTGTCTCGGCCGACTTCCGTGAGCCCCCGGAGGTGGCGCTCATAAAGCACCTTGCGAGACTCGCAGTATAGGATAGCAGGAGCAAAATCCTCTCCCACAGCCTCACAGTAAGGCCAGAGGAGGGAGGGGTCGTCAGTGAACCAGGAGGGGTGGGCCGCGAGGTAACTCTTCCCCGAGCCCATTTGATGGATCGTACGCGCCACGAATCTCCCTAAGCCCATGAAAGAATGGGGCCTACGGGACACGGCATAAGGTTAGTAGGGCGGGGGGGGAACTGGGTAGACCAGTCCCAAAGGAGCGCATTTTGCAGCCTTAGCTTGACCGAATGGTAGGATAGGACCCCTGCCGCTAAAGGAAGCTGGTCAGGAGGAAGGAGATCGGGGGAGGCCACTGGAATAGGGCTAGAGCGATTAATGAACTGGATGGTCCTGTGGGCAATTGCGTCCAACTGAGGATGTTTGCGTATAGGGGAGCAGTGAGGAGCTGTTTTCCAGAGAAGTGGGGCGTAGACGGATGACAGCTCCATGGTGTAATGGCGGTGGTCCTCTAGGGCGCGAAAAGGGGAGGATGTAGGAAAGGCTGCGTGTAGCCTAGCCGTCGCTGGGTTAGCTTCAGGGGGGAGGCAGACAAGCCTTACGGCCGCCAGCTTTTGATGGTGGAGAACTAGAAGCGGGAGGGGGGGAGGGCCGATTCACACACAAGGATGCCAATCAGAGTAGACCAAAAGCAATTCGTAACCCATCTCAGCAAAGACCTCCAAAAGATGGACATCTTGTCCAGGAGGGTGAGGCTGGGTGAGAAAAGGTCCGCCCTGTAGAGGAGGATGGGGGAGATGAGGGAGGATGCCAAGCGGTGGCAGAGAGAGGGAGAGAGACCATTGCCGGGCCTGGAGAGCCCTTTAATCACTGCGAAGGCTCCCTGGGCCAAGCTGCGCCTTCTCATGGAGTGGGAGGTAGTGCCTTTATTGCAGGAGGTGGTAGAGGGCTCGAACCAGTATCCAAGCCAGCCTATCTACTTGGTTTTTTATTTTATTTTATTTTTTTTATCTTCATGTATTCGTTGTTATTTAGGGTACAAGAACTTGCATGAAGCGCTAGCTATGGCATAAACAATCCGCATTCCTCCTTACAACGGGCCCGACCATATCCCCAGGACCCTCTAGTATGGGCCTAACCGCACATCTCGCCCCAAAGAAAAACGCATCCCTACCTCGCAAGCGAACTCAGAGAATAGGAGAAGCCTAACTAAGAAGGAAGCAGGAAAGCATAGGAAGGTAACCGCGCGGGACATCTCAGAAAAGAACAAAGGAAAAATAACACCAGGGTGAGTCCCACAACAACCAAGCCAGAGATACGCGCTGGCAGCAGAAAACCGTAGAAGTTATCCCGGAACGCGGTGTAACCCTGAAAGAGAGCCGCCTGTGGGCTGTGGCAGGAGAGGCTGGAGTAGTAGGGTGCTAGCCGAGGGAGGGTGCAGCAGTAGGGTGCAAGCCGATCCAGCCGCCTGAACGGGCCAGAAACTGAACGCGACCGTGTCGACTATCGGTAATCGTGTTCGTGTCATGCTAGGCGGTCTCCTGCAAGAGCAGTCCCAACTTGAACTGTAAGACTAGGAGGGTATGGCCAAATCTCCCAGTGAGATAGACTCAGAAGTTACTAGCCGAGGCGTTCCCCCACGGCGTGCGTGCATACAGGGAGACAGGCGTCCACCACAGCCAACGCCAAACGGAAACGAAGAAGAGAGGTCCCCGAGGAAGTAGAGGGGCGAGGTGCACCATCACGCCTAAAGAGTAGCCCGCGCGTACCGCAAAAACCGTGTTCCCAGCCGTCTGAAGCATGGGAAGCGAGCTGTTGCCGACCGTGAGGAGGAGCCTCACTTAGCGAGGAAAGGGGCGAGAACGGGTGGCAGAAAGGCAGTACCGGAACCCAGAGGGAGGAAAGCCACGCTTTGAAAAGCAAGCGATGGCAGTGAGGAAAGAGGGGAGATGGCCGCCACTCCTAGGCCAAAGGCATCCTGGGAGGAGAGGGGGGGTGGAAGGTTCGTGAGTACCTGGCATTGAGGGTTGATTTCAATCGCCGGGTGTGTAGAGGAGACTGAGGATGGCCTATCTACTTGGTCCTAGTGACCTCCTGATATAATTACCCTTCACGCCCTTGTGACTCATACTTTGCGTCACACGTCCAATGTGACTCACAACTGTGAGTCACATCAAACCATCATAAACTAGTTATATGACTAAAATGGTCACATGCGCAAAGCCCATGACCTCTAAGTGAGGTCATGTGCGAATCATAACATAACATTGTAAGCAAGTCATATGACCAAAGTGGTCATATGTGCGCAACCCATGATCTCAACTGAGGTCACGTACAAAACATAACATCCCTATAACTCATAACTTTGAGTCATGTGAAAATGTTTTCCGCGGTAAGCCACATTCGTGATATTAGCTTCTCTCTCCCTAAGCTCGAGTCCCTGCAAGCTTAGAATCACCCCTCATAGCGGCGGTCCGCAAACCCACCGAAGCATTTGGCGATATCATTTGCCTCACGGTATAACCGGCGCACCTCATCGACGATAGCTCTCCCTTTGAGCTTTCCCTTCCCTTGCGCTTTATCTGCTTGCCCTATTCTGTCGCTATAAGAGGCTTGGATTATATTCAATCGCCTCCTCAACCCGTCGATCGTCTGCCGGTATGTTCCTCCTTCCTTCTCCTGATGGGAGCTCGTTTCTGGTTGTCACTTTGTCTACTCTGCTAGCCACTTGTTTCTCGCCGCAACCTCTCGCTCGTTTGGCCCTGTTCTTCCTTCCACAAAAAGGTTTTTGTATCCTCCACCTCTCCAGGTTCCGTCCTCAGAACCTGCTTCCCTTCTCATTGTTGTCTTCGATGGTATGGGCAGTATCTGCGTATACAGTTCTACCAGGAAATCTGGTAGTATGAGGGGCCGGTGGGTGGAGGTTGTGGTTGTGTTGCCCATTCGGCTTGGATCGGGGTTGTTTGTGGTGACTGTCTTGTCACCCACCTCTTGCTCGGGAAGAAGTTGCTTCCTTGTATTCCACCTACATGAACAGGGCACCTGTCATCTGTGCATGTCGTCCTGTGGTAGACGGCGTAGTTCCTCTGGTTGTCTTTGACCCCCTTGGCCCACTCGGCTTCTATGGTCTTCTCCTCTTCCTCCTTCTTGAGTCTGACTTCTACTTCGCCCGCCGCCCACTTGGCTGCATTTGGTGGTGGGGTTGTCAGGCTATCCACCAATTCTAAACCTTCCTGAACGTCCTCGACGCTCGCTTGACGGCTTCTCTGGGTAGCGTTGGTGGAAGAGGTTAATGGCATCTTGAGCGTTTGCAAAGTTGGTAGCTGGCTACCACTCTTGATCGTGTGCGAGAGAGTAGCCGGTCCACTTAGCACGGTATTGACGATTACCGTGGTATAAGCGTCAGTAGATTATTTTGTCGAGTTCATATTCGGGTTCTCCATTTAGTTCGCTAGGTGGCGGGGGTGTGGTTGGTTATAAGGGGAGCTTGTTGTCTTGATAGAGTTCCAAAAGCGAGATGTGGAATGTGTTGTGTATCTTCATGGATGGGGGAAGGTCGAGTATATATGCTCGTTTCCCTATTCTTTTTGTTATCTCCAATGGCCCCATTTTCTTGTAATCTAATTCCTTGGATGGCCTCATTGTCTGTATGTTCATTGGTGGTAACCACACCTTATCTCCTTGTTGTAGGTGTGGATCGGGTTTTCTGTGTTGATCGTAGTTTTCCTTTTGTCGTAATTGTGCTGTCGTCATTTCTGCTCGTAAAGTGTCGTGTAAATGACTGATATCTTCTTTGTCCATTATCAGTCCTTTGGTTGTATGACCTATGGCCTGATATTCTGGGTCAAGACTATAGTTTGCATAAAAGAGTGTTGTCTTAATTGTTTCTTGTCTTCCATTGTTGTATGCGAATTCCACCATGGGTAGTAGCTAGTCCGAGCTGTCCTTCTGATAGTTGATATACGCGCGCAGATATTGCTCTAATATGCCATTCCTTCGCTCTGTTTGTCCATCGGTTTGTGGGTGCAATGCGATAGAAAGTTTACTTTTGCTTCCGAGTTCCTGCGTTATCTTTTTCCATATTCCTAATGTAAATATGGATCCTCGAACAGTGATGTTGTCTTTTGGTAGTCCATGAAGTCGAAAGACTGCTTTAACAAATATTGTTGCGAACTGCCGTGCCGTCATATCCATTCGCATTGGTATAAAATGACTCATTTCGGTCAGGCGATCTACCACGACTATGATTGAGTCATATCCGTTGGCCTTAGGTAAATCCGTTATGAAATCCATAGACACTGATGCCCATGGTTTCTCTGGTATTTCATTGGGTTTCAACAGCCCATACGGTGTGTGCCGTACCACCTTCATCCTTTGGCAAATATCTCAGTTTTGGATGTATCATTTGACTGACTCCCTCAGTCCCAGCCAGTAGTATTTCTGTGTGATCAGCTCCGTTGTTTTAGCTGTTCTTCCATGTCCTGCTGGTTCGTCATCGTGGTGTTTGCTGATAAGGTTCACTCTTGTCTTTTCGTCTTCCGGTATCCATATCTTTCCATCACACTACATATGGGGGGGTCTTTCCATTCGCATAGGCCTAATGCCACCCCGTTTCTTCCTTTCTTTACTATTTCAAGATCTTCTCTTATTCCTTGAAATTCCGTTTCTTTCTCGATTGCTCTTCGTAGTTCTTCGTTGTCCTCGCCCTGGATTTCTGTCGATTCCTGATCCTCAAAGTGTTCTTTTGGCAGCAGACCTCGCTTCTTCTGCTTGATCCTTTCGCTCTCTTTGTCTTGTGGTTTGTCGCTTGCGATCCTGGTTAAGGGGTCGGATTTTCCACCCCCCTTTCCCGGTTGGTATTCTATTTGGAAGTTGTATTTACTTAGGCTCTCCATACACCAGATTTGCCTATCATCGAGTTCCTTCATTATCATGAAGGGAACTCGGTTCTAGTGGTCCGCGAGAACCCTGACCTGGTGATCATTGTTCTGTATATATCGCCTTCATTCCTGGAGCGCTTGAACTATGGCTAGTAGTTCTTTGTGGCAACATCATAGTTGCATTTGGCTGGTGTCATTGTCTTTTATCGATAGCACACTCGGCGCCATTTTCCATCCTCGCATTTCTGAGATAGGATCCCAGAACAAATATATTTGGATGCTTCTGTCGCGATTGGTGTTTCCCTTCGTGGGTCGAAATGTAGCAACATTGGTGCTGTTGTAAGTTTGGTCCATATATCATGGTAAGCCTTCTGCTCCTTTTCTCCCTATTCCTATTTGACATCTTTCCTCGTTAGATTATAAAGGGGTTTTGCCATCCGGCTGAAGCCCTGTATGAACCTGCGGTAAAAGTTGCAAAATCCCCTGAAACATAGGATGTTGCTTTTGCTGTTTGGTTTCACACAGCCCCAGATAGCTGTTGTTTGGACTGGGTCTACCTGGACTACATTTCCGTTGATGATAAATCCCTGGTATTCGGTTTCCTTTTTGTGGCATTTGCATTTGAATGGTTTGATCTTTATCCCTGATTTTTGAATTTTGTTCAAGACGTTGCTGACGTCTTTTCTGTGTTGTTCCAGGCTCTCCGAATATATGAGTACATCGTCAACATAGACGATGCAGCATATATCCAGGAACCTGTTAAGCACCTGGTTGATCCACGGTTGGAATGATGCTGGCGCATTGGTTAGCCCAAATGGCATAACCAAATATTCGTATATCCTATATCTTGTGGCAAAGGTTGTTTTCAATTCATCTCCTTCCTTTGTCCGTATGTTGTGATAGGCGTCTTTAATGTACAGCTTGGTGAAATATTTTGCCGTTCTTAACCGATCCAGTGCTTCTCCAATTAAGGGTAATGGGTACCGGTCTTTCTTCGATACCGAGTTGAGTGCTCGGTAGTCCACGCATAGTCTCATCTTTCCTTCCTTTTTCTTGACGAATAAGATTGGTGATGCTGCTGATGCGAATGAATGTCGTATCCATCCTCTTTTCATATTCTGCTGATTATATCCGCGTAGTTCTTCGACTTCCTTTTCCCCCAGGAGGTAGAGTCGTTGGTATGGAATCTTCTTCATTGTCTTGGTTTTTACGTGTTTTTCGATGTGGATCTCGTGGTCGACCCGGGGTCTTCTCGGCGCAGGTCTATCTGCTGCCATTTCTGGGAATAGGTTCGTGAACTGGCTGTATTCTTGTGGTATTATGTCGTACTACTCGCTTTCTTTTCATTGTTGTTTTTGTTGTATTGCCAGTTTGGTGCTGATATTGATTCGTGCCAATTCCTGCTTTTCTTCTCAGGGGTTCTATTTGAGGATTCCAGTAAGATCTCCTCTCTTGTAATATCGACCGCACACGTTGGCTGATATTTCTCGAATCTGTGCTGATTCCTCTTTCTTGGTCTTTGGGCTGTCCGTTCTACCGAAGCTTTTCCTTCCTCTTGTTGTGTCATCAAGTTCTCATACCTCATCCTTCTCTTCTTCGTTGATCTTCTCGATGATCAATTGTGCGATTTGGTCTCCTTGTCGAATCTCCTGGTCATTATCTCCTAGGTTGGCGAGGACCACCTTGACCTCTTCAGTATAATCGGTATCGATGACCCCTGCATTGGTAATCAGTCACTTATTGACTGCCAGTCCGCTGCATGGTGCTCTTCATTCATTGGTACCGGAAGGTAATCCTATCCCTATTCCAGTGGATATCCTGTCTTAACTCCTTGCTTGAATCGTCCCGTCTTGCTCGCCATATAGGTCATGGCCTGCCGCTTGTCTTGAGCCTTTTCGTTGGTCCCAGTACCTTCTTGTGCACTTCTTGAATCTGATTCTCCTATTCGGTTCCTCTCTGAGTTGCTCGCATCATGCCTTAAGGTTCGCTTCTTGTGCCTCTCTTTCTGGTGTCATGTACACCAATGGCGAACTGTTGAGACATCCTGCTGTGCATCGTTCACCAGCGAATGTAATCTTGTTGTTATCCCAATCGATAGTAGGGTTCTGTTGTCGTCACCATGGCATCCCTAGGACAAGCTCCTGGTTTTTCAGGTTCGCTACCTGGCAGGTTGCCTCTTCTCTATGGCTGCCTAAGACTATAGGTACTTGCACTGTATGGGTTATGGGTCCCATGGTGCTGGGTTTTCTGTCCGCTAGATAGACCTGCCTTTTCTTTCGTGTCGGGATCAGGGTGTATCTGTATTTGTCGCAGATTTCCTGGTCGATGAAATATTCAGTTGCCCCTGAGTCGAGCATTGTGTGTATCGTAGTGCCTTTTTTTTCCTGTCGTATAGTGTTGTTATGATCATAATATGATCTCCTTCTTCTTCCAGTAGTGCCATAGAGTAATTTGCCATGGTGACTTTTCTTGTTCCATTTGTATTCGTTTCCGTCTCTCCCTTCCTGCTGGGTTTCCTCCCTTTCTTGTCCACCAGACCATCTCTTACTGGGGACCATTCTCTTTTTCCAGTGGATTCTCCTCCGTGGTCATATCCCTCCAATTTGTTCTTTTCTGTTGTCTTATTCAGCTGTTGCCTTTGGCGGGCGTCATCGGTTTTTGTCCATTGTCTGGCCTGTTTTGGCATTCCCAGATCTGATGTCCTCTTCCTCCACACCTCAAGCAGAGAGTCTGATCTCTTCGCTTCTTGTACTTCTCGTTGGACAGGTTGAGGGGTCGTCTTGTCTGTGCCTTGTTCATTTCTACCTCGCGGTCAATGGCAGGTCTGAAAATTCCCCTGTAAGTTTGCAAGGTGGGTCCTAACATTCCATCTGTGTTCCTTGGGGTAGAATCCTCCTTTGGCTTCCTCTTCTTTAAGTTCTTCAGGATCGCTAATCAAGTTTCCTTCTTGATGGCCCATGTAGCCAATTCGTCCACCGTAGTAGTCTCTGAATCAAAATGTTCGAATTCTATTTGCAGTCTTTCCACCATGCCGTAGTATACGTAGTGTGAGGCTATTGGGTCGTCTAGTATTGCCTCTGTTTGATGTAGTCTGAATTCGTTCCCATACTCCGTCATGGAACGCGATCCTTGCTCCATGCCCATTATGCAGATTCTGGCCGCTCCTCTGGGGTCCACTTCCCCAAACTGCTGTTTGATAGCTTCCAGGAATTCTGCCCAGCTACTCCATCCTGTTGGTTTGTTGCCTTCCGTATATGGAGTAAGCCACTTGCTTGCATCTCCTGGCAAGAGGCTTGAGACGTAAACGATCTTGTCCGCATCGTGTCCTTCTTGCTATCTCGTCACGCGCAGGTAAATTGTCAATTCTGCCATTCAGCTCCCGAGCTGTGATCTATCTCCCGTGTATGTTGCCGGTTGTTTAACTTTGGGTTGATGCTGTCCGACTAGTGCCAGGAGTTGTAGCATCTGTTCGCGACTCAGTTCGGGTGCTGCTTCCAGTGCTGGGCCTGGTGCAGGGCCAGCCCCCTCTCCTCCAGTTGGTACTAATAGCTCCTTTCTTTTGCCTTCTTCTTCCGAGCTTGACTCCTCGTATGTCGACTGTTCTGCCGGTGTTATCGGACTTGGCGTTTGTCGGAGATGCGAAATAGTCTGGTGTAACTGGTCTGCTATGTTGCGTAGCTCTAGGGACTGATCCTCACATGTATAGTGCGGCTTGGTATGGTCTAAGCGTTGCTATAAGCGACGCTTCGTAATATTATGATCCGTAACCGGTGTCAGTTCTCAGCAATGGGTAGACAATCCTTCTTTTGTCTTCTCTTCTCGACGATAGTTCTTAGACATATGTCAACGGTAAGGTGGGAGAGACTCTCGTGTCCCTGATCCTTATTGCCTATCGTACTCCTTCTGCAACTCTGCTCTCGTAGTAGATTTCTCATTTCATAGGTAGGTATTTGTAAAGAGCGTAAATAGTTTTATATTCGTAAAAGCATAAAGTAATAAGTAAGGAAATAACTTAGAATGAAGCGTGAAGAGCCTATCTAATTGGTACTTTCTTTTTTTCCTTTTTTCTTTTTTTTCCTTCTCTTTTTTTTATCATCAATTTTATTCTGTGTTTAAGGTACACAGTCCGCATGCAGTGCTAGCTATGGCAGATACATAAACCTCCTCCCCTACCCCAGCCCGAAACAGCGAGAAGAAAAACCATCAACGAATCCGAACAGAAAGGCACACTTGCAGACAGGACCGAAACCCCCGGAACATGACACCCTCTGTCCAACCCCGCGCAGTCGAAAAAACTGCGCCGCCCCGCAACTTGTAGTGTACACACAGGGTAAAGACTGTAAAGGAAAGCCACCTAAGCCCATCGGAACAAAAGAAACCCCACTTCCTGACAGTGGTCTAAACCCCATAGCAAGAGCCTGTTAGGTATCCTACCTATCTTCTGATGTCAATATGTATCCTGCGCCAGGCCACAGCTCTCCGTTAGTCTCTTTATAATCATGCGATACTTCTCTTCCTTAGTGCCCCGTTACTTCGTCTCTTCTCTTTACTAAGACCTTGATTATTATTCTTAGACTGTTGTCTACGTTCCATCTTTGAACGCTAATAATCAAGTCATATCGTGGTAAGACTCTCGAAGTGGTGGAATAGAATCTCTTCTTAATAGTATAGGTAAGAAAGTATAATAGGTGGTTGCGTAAAGAACTAACTACTACGCTCTACCAGCCTCCATTTATAGTCCTTCACTCAACCCGCTTGTAAATCAAAACAACTATGAGTGATAATCGTGACTCATGAAAAACATCATATGACCGCATCATTGGTCATGTGCATAAACCACCTGACCTCTTATTAGGTCATGTGCGCGAAAGTAAATCAAACTGCGCAGCCTCCTTGGCCTTGTACGCTGCCCCCATGACCTCTTAATAGGTCATGTGCGTGAAAGTAAAAAAACTAAAACCTCTTGACAAATATCTTCGTCATGGTGAAACGTCTCTTTCCACAAATGTGTCCTTCCACTACTGGCCACAAAATCTCCTTCCACTGTCTGCCACACAATCGTGACAGAGCCAAGCTAAACGGGCTTAACCCGGCCGAGCAGTGCCACCTACGACAAAAACATATCTACGGCTAAGGGCTATACCCAGCAAAGTGGCAGGGGAACCGAAGAGTGGGAAGCCCAAACCGAGGAAACAAAGCCCGTGGCAGGGCACAGGGACTAATGCCATCCAGACCGGAAAGCCCTGTGGAGACGCCCCAGAGGCGTCGTGGTAAGGCAGCAGAGCCGTCGGGTGCAAGCCAGACAAGGGTGTAGCAGTAGTGTGTAAGCCAATCCAACGATCGGGCCAGGAAGGAAACCGAACGCGACGGTGGTAACTATTAGTTATCATGTTCGTGTCTTTCTGGGTAGTACCTAAAGGCGGATAGCAAGCGTTGTACCGTCTCTAGGGTGTAGTCCGTTGTTCTACCAGAGATAGCGTCACTTAGTGGATCGGATACCACCACTTAAGCCGACTGAAGGCAGTAGCGAGATCGACCCTGAGACCTGTAGGAGAGTTCTCGCGTACCGCAAACCGTGTTCCCAGCCGTCTGAAGCATGGGAAGCGAGCGGTCACCAACTGTGGGGAGGGGCCTAGCTAAGGGAGGAGAGAGGCGGGAATAGGCAGCGCAAAAGGCATGCCAGAACCCAGAGGGAGGAACGCTGCGACGCGCAATAAAGCAGAAGAGGACAGTGGAAAAAGGTGGATGGCCGTCACCCCTAGGCCGTAGCCATCATGGGGGAAGAGGTGGGGGGTGGGTGGTTCGTGAGATCCCAAGCGTAGAGGTTGATTTCAAGCGAGAGGAAAATAGAGGAGACGGCAGATGGCCTATCTACTCGGTCTTTTTTTCTCTTTTTTTCTTTTTATTTTTTTATTTTTATCATCCTGTATTCATTGTTTACAGTACAAGAACTTGCATGGAGTGCGAGCTATGGCGTAAACAAAACCTCAATCTCAAACGCGCACACACAAAAGAAAATAAAACCTCACCAAAATATAAAATCCTCCTAAGGTGTCCGATAGTTGTCAAAAAATCCCCTGGAACTAAAGCAAGTAAGTGCAAAAATCATGATGAAAAACAAAACCAACCAGAGACCAAAAACTAACAAAAAATGCAAGACATGTCAAACAGTGGGGTGGGCGCGCTGGCTCAGGGCTTGAAACCTTGAATCGGGAGTCCCGTGTTGTTAGGGGCGGGTTCTGAAGGGTGGTCCCAGTCTGCAGGAGGCATACCAGGGGGAACGCCTGTGGCGGTCATGTGGAGGTACCTTGCCAGGGAGTGGAGGGAGTCTGTATTGGTCCAAAGTGGGCTGTCTCTGCCGACGTCAGTGAGCCCCCGGAGGTGGCGCTTGGGAGGTCTTTTGCGAGACTGGCAGGAGAGGATGGCGTGTGCGAAGTCCTCCTCATCCCCCTCGCAGTACGGGCAGAGGGGTGAGGGGTCGTCAGTGAACCAGGAGGGGTGGGCAGCGAGCTAGCTCTTGCCCAAGGGCATTTGGTGGATCCTTCCTGCGATAAACCTACCCAGCCCCAAAAAGGAGTGGGGCTTGATGGTTACGGCGAAGGGGTAGTAGGGGGGAGGGGGGAACTGGGTGGCCCAGTCCCTTACGAGGGCATTTTGTAGCTGTATCTTAATCGACTCGTAGGAAGGGATCCCCTCTTTCCATGAGAGCTGTTCAGGCGGAAAAAGGTCAGGCGAGGCCACTGGGATAGGGCCCGAGGTGTTGACAAACTGGAATGTCCAGTCTGCAGTCGCGTCTAGGGGGAGGTGTTTGCGTATAGGGGGGTGGGGCGGGGCTGTCTTCCAGAGGAGTGGGGCATAAACTGACGTCAAGCCTCTAGTGAAACTGCGGTGGTCTTCTGGAGCACGGAAGGAGGAGGAGGTCGGCAAAGACGGGTGGAGCATGGCTGTAGCCAGATTGGCTTCGGGGGGAGGCACACTAGGCGGGTAGTGGCCAGTCTCTAACGGTGGAGAACCAGCAGCGGGAGGGGAGTGATAGCTAATTTAGAAGCCAAGATGCGCACTGGGGTAGACGAAAAGCAATTAGTTACCCACCTTTGGACATTTCTCCAAAAGACGGACATCCTGTGCAGGAGGGTAAGGCTGTGGGAGAAGAGGTCCGCTTCATAGAGGAGAATGGGGGAGATGAGGGAGGATGCCAAACGGTGGCAGAGGATGGAGGGGAGGACCTTACCGGGCCTGGGCAGTCTTTTAATCGTCGCGAAGGCCTCTTGGGCCAGGGCGAGACGTCTGGAGAAGTGCGAGGTGGTGCCCGTGGTGCAGGACGTGGACGTGGGTGCGAACCAGTACCCAAGCCACCTCATCAGTTTGGAGGGGTAGAAGAGATGCCCTCCCACTAGGGCTGGGATCGCGGGGGGGTGGACCTTCTGTGCGGGGCTTGTCCAGTGCATGAGTTCAGTGTTTGGGATCGAGAATGATACGCCGCGCCTGCCAGCCTTTGCTTGGAGAACCGAGGTGATTCATTGCAGTCACTGGACGTTCCTGTGGTATGAGCCAGATGCGACCGTCACTGTGAAGTTGTCCAAGTAGGAGAGGATGAGACCACGAGGGATTGAGAAGTAGAGGGTGGAGACGTAAATGACGAATAGGAGGGGGGAGATCGGCGAGCCCTGGGGCGTGCGAACGGAAACCGGGAGGAAGACTTGCGGGGCCCCCTGGAAGACCATGCGACAGGAGCAGCTGTGGAGGAAGGACCTGCTCCAAGAGACCAAGTATATGTTGACTGCCTTAGTGGCGAGCCTTTCGCAGAGTAGGGGGGCGGAGACGTTGTCAAAGCCTCCCTTAATGTCAAGGAAGAGTGTCAGGACCTTGAGTTTGGGGCGCATAAATATCTTAACCTCATAAGCCAGTGTCGCTGCTGCGTCAAAGGTGCACTGGCCGGGAAGGGAGCCAGTTTGGTGGGGGGACAGGAGGCCCAAAAAGCGGGGGAGGGCAGAGAGGCATATTGCCATGACCCTCTCAAGGATCTTGGAGACTGTCTCCAATAGGACGATGAGGCGGAATGACGCCGGGGTATCGTAGGAGGGCTTGCCCGACTTGTCACGTACTATGCCGTTGGCCTTCTTCAGGGAGGGTGGGTGGTGTCTATATCGAACAAGGGGGCCGAGGATGGAAGTCAAAATGTTGGGATTCAAGCAGTGAACCCTCTTCCAGACAGAGTAGGGGATCTGGTCGGGACCGGGCGTGGAGGATGAGGAGGAGTTCCTCAGGGCCGATGTGATTTCCTTTGCTGAAAATGGCGTGACATCTTAGTACTCTCTCAGGATGGCTGGAGGGCGTGAGGGTTGCTTTTCTGGGAAGAAGTGGGAGAGCAGGGCTTTGTTAATGCCCATGGGGCTGTCAGCCCCGGGTATCTGTGGGAACCTGTCTGGGGGCCTCCCAAAGGCATAGCGCTTTGCGGTCCAGAGCGCCTGTGGAGTGGCAGATTTTAGGAGGTTGTTCCAGTATTCAGTTTTGGCTTTCTTTATGGCCTTGAAGTAGAGTAGACGTGCTTCTTTACACTGCTACTTGAAGGAGGGGAGGGTGTCACGACAGGCCGCCCTGACTGTCGCGTGGAAGGCAGCCCTCTCTGCGGTGTGCTTGGGAGTCCACCAGGGCTTTGACTTGTGGGAGGGCCACTTGTCTGGGGTATGGACCCTGAGGATAGTCCGCAGTCTGGCAATGGCCATATCGAACCAGACGGAGAAGGAGTGGGGTGTTGGGAGAGAGGGTGCCGGGTCTATTTGCATGGACCTGATCTCCCCCTCAAGGGAGGTCCAATCCATCTTTGTCCATGTGGGGGCTGGAGGAGGTGGGCGGGCCTGAGGCTCGGCTAGGGTAATGAGGATCGAAGTGTGGTCTGAGCCAGGCGGGGGCAAGGGTGTGTCCCTTGATTGGAAATTGGCACATAGAGCGGCGTGGGTGAAGAATAGATCAATTGCCGAGGGGCGGAGTTCATTGTCGAAGGGGAAGTAGCTGAGGGTACGAGGGATGTTCAAAAGTGAGAAGCCCTCTGCGGCAGTTTGTTCGAAAAAGGTTGTTGAGGCGCTGGGGTCTGAGATCGAGAAATGGGGGCTTGGATCGCCAGAGGGTTGATGGGTGTTAAAGTCTCCTACGACTAGCCTCGGTGCGGTGGCGTGGGGGCAGGCTGCCTCAGGGGAGATGGTCTGGCGAAAGGGGAAGCCGTCCCATGTACTGTAGAGGTTCACAACCCTAAACTTGGTAATAAAGGAATCAAAGAAGCCAATAGGGGAATAAAGGTGAACAGCCATCCAATCCCGTGCTTCCGAGAAGACCAGGAGGGCCGAGAATTGCTGAGTAGTGAGAATGTGGAGGTAGCAGGCCACTCTGGGCTTGCCGCCACTAGGGCAGGGAGGCAAAAAGGGTTTGAAACCAGTGAATGACAGGGCCTATCAACGCGGTCTTTTTTTTTTTTTTTTTTT
>JACCEG010000003.1:403325-417226 GCA_014065205.1 Tuber brumale | reverse complement strand
AGCCGAGGAAGGATGTAGCAGTAGGGTGCAAGCCAATCCAACCGCCAGAACAGGGCTGAAACCGAGCGCGACCGTCTCGACTATCGGTAATCGTGTTCGTGTCTTGCTAGGCGGTGTCCAACAAGAGTATCCCCAACTTGAACCGTAAGACTAGGAGGGTATGGCCAAATCTCCAAGCGAGACAGGCCCCGAAGTTACTAGCCGAGGCAGTCCCCCACGGTGCTCGTGCACACTGGAAGACAGGCGTCCACCACAGCCAACGCCAAACAGGAACGGAGAAGAGATGTCCCCAAGGAAGGAGAGGAGCCAGGTCGACCATCAGGCCTAAAGAGTAGTCCTCGTGTACTGCAGAAACCTTGTTCCCAGCCGTCTGAAGCATGGGAAGAGTCCGGGGTCGCCGACCGTGAGGAGGGGCCTCCCTAAGCGCAGAAAGGGGCGAGAACGGGCAGCAGAAAGACAGTACCGGAACCGCGAGGGAGGAAAGCCTCGACGCGCAGAAGGGCAGAAGAGGGCAGTGCGGACAGCAGGGAGATGGCCATCACTTCTAGGCCGAAGCCAGCGTGGGAGGAGAGGGGGGGTGGATGGTTCGTGAATACCTAGCGTTGAGGGTTGATTTCAATCGCCGGGTGTGTAGAGGAGACGGAGGATGGCCTATCTACCCGGTCTTTTTTTTTCTTTTTTTTTTTTTTTTTCTTTTTTTTTTTATCTTCAATTTTATTTGGTGTTTAAGGTACACCGTCTGTATGCTGCGCTAGCTATGACCGACGCAACAAACCTCCACCGCTACTCCAGCCCGAAACAGCCAGAAGAAAAACCTTCACGAAGTCCAGCAACACTGGAGACCAGTTGACCCACCCAAGGGCCCCACGACTTGAACGCGGAAGGGTCTCGCCTATAGCCGCCAACTCCAGCACCCCGTGCAGTCGAAAAAACTCCCCTGCCCCGCAACTTGTAGTATACACAAATGGTAAAGACAGTAAAAAGAAAGCCACCCAAGTCCATCAGAACAAAAGAAGCCCCAGTACCTAACTGTGGCCTAATAAGAAAAAGGACCCGCAGCATTGCTGGCAGGATCGGTGCCATTCAGACTGGGAAGCCCGGAAAAGACGCCCCAAGGACATCGAGGTAAGGCAGTGTAGCAGTAGGGTGCAAGCCGAGCGCGGGTGTAGCAGTAGGGTGCAAGCTAATCCAACCGTCACGTCAGGAAGGAAACCGAACACGACCGTGTCAACTCTCGGTAATCGTGTTCGTGTCTGACTAGGCGGTCGCTAGAACCAGAAGGCAAGCGTTTTACTGCGTCTCTCATGTAGTCCCTTGTTCTACGAGAGATAGCGACACTTAGTGGATGGGATACCACCGCTTAAGCCGACCGAGGGGAGAAGCGAGATCGACCCTGAGGCCTGTTGGAGAGTTCTAGCATACCGCAAACCGTGTTCCCAGCCGTCTGAAGCATGGGAAGCGAACGGTCGCCGACCGTGTGGAGCGGCCTCGCTAAGCGAGCAAGGGGGCGAGAACAGGCAGCAGAAAGGCAGTACCTGAACCCAGAGGGAGGTAAGCCACGCCGTGCAAAGAAGCAAGCGATGGCAGTGGGAGAGAGGGGGGAGATGGCCGTCACTCCTAGGCCGGAGCCATCATTGGAGGAGGGTGGGGGTGGATGGATGGTTCGTGAAGGTTAAGCCGGGAGGGTTGATTTCAATCGCCGGGTGTGTAGAGGAGACGGAGGATGGCCTATCTACTCAGCTTTTTTTTTTCTTTTTTTTTTTTTTTTTTTTATCTTCAATTTTATTCTGTGTTTAAGGTACACCGTCTGTATGCAGCGCTAGCTATGACCGACGCAAGAAACCTCCACCCCTACTCCAGCCCGAAACAGCCAGAAGAAAAACCGTCACGAAAGCCCATCAACATCGGAAACCAGGTGCCCAGCCCGAAGGCCCCCGGACTTGAACAGGGAAGGGTCTCTCCTAGAGCCGCCGACTCCAACACCCCGCGCAGTCGAAAAAACTCCCCCGCCCCGCAACTTGTAGTATACACAAACGGTAAAGACTGTAAAAGAAAGCCCCCAAAGCCCATCAAGAGAAGGAAACCCCGGTACCTAACAGTGTCCCTCCAGAAAGAAAAGACAAGGTCTCGTCAAAACAGGAAAGTACCCGCAGCATTGCCGGGAGAATCGATTCCGTCCAGACCGGGAGGCCTGAAGGAGACGCCCAAGAGGCGTCGAAGCAGGATAGTCTAGCAGTAGGGTGCAAGCCGAGTGAGGGTGTAGCAGTAGGGTGCAAGCCGATCCAACCGTCAGGTCAGGAAGGAAACCGAACGCGACCGTGTCAACTCTCGGTAATCGTGTTCGTGTCTGTCTAGGCGGTCCCCAGAAGCAGAAGGCAAGCGTTTTACCGCGTCTCTCATGTAGTCCCTTGTTCTACGAGAGATAGCGTCACTTAGTGGATGGGATACCACCGCTTAAACCGACCGTGGGGAGGAGCGAGATCGACCCGTGGGCCTGTTGAAGAGTTCTCGCGTACCGCAAACCGTGTTCCCAGCCGTCTGAAGCATGGGAAGCGAGCGGTCGCCGACCGTGTGGAGGGGCCTCGCTAAGCGGGGGAGGGGGCGAGAACGGGCAGCAGAAAGGCAGTACCGGAACTCAGAGGGAGAAAAGCCTCGACGCGTAAAAGAGCAGAAGAGGGCAGTGAGGAGAGGAGGGAGATGGCCGTCACTCCTAGGCCGAAGCCATCGTGGGAGGAGAGGGGGGGTGGATGGTTCGTGAGTACCTAGCGTTGAGGGTTGATTTCAATCGCCGGGTGTGTAGAGGAGACGGAGGATGGCCTATCTACGCGGTCTTTTTTTCTTTTTTTTTTTTTATCTTCCTGTATTCATTGATTTATGGTACTAGAACTTGCATGTAGTGCTAGCTATGGCATAAACAAAACCTTAATCTCAAAGTCGCAAGTAATAAAAGAAATCTTTCGCACCAAACTATAAAATCCTCCTAAGTGTGTCCAATAGCCGACAACAAATCCCTAAGGAAATAAAACAATAAAACGCATGATCATAACGAAAAACAAGCTTCCCAACAAAAACAGGAGAGCAAAGCGGGCAGCGCTCGTACCCCTTTCAGGGGACAAAACCGTGGATCAGGAGGTCTGACGTTCTCGCGTCCGGGGGGTTATGAGGTTCCCATTCGGCTGGGGGCATTCCTGGTGGGAATCCTGTCACCGTAACGTTTACGTACTTGGCGAGGGACCTGAGGGCTGCGGGGTTTGACCAGAGGGGGCTGTCCCTATCTAACGACGTGAGCCCCTGGAGGTGGCGCTCACGAGGTACCCTGCGGGACTCGCAGGAGAGGATGGCGTGGGTGAAGTGTTCCTCATCTTCCTCGCAGAACGGGCAGATAGGAGAGGGGTCTTCCGTGAACCATGATGGGTAGGCCGCAAGGTAGCATTTGCCTGATCGCATCTGGTGAATCCTTCCTACCATGAACCTGCCGAGCCCCATGAAGGGGTGGGGCCTAAGCGGTACGGGGTAGGGGTAGGTCGGGGGTGGCGGGAACTGATCGTTCCATTCTTTGTATAGCGCTGACCTGACTTTCAGCTTGATCGACATGTAGGAGGGCGTTCCCTCGCCGACCGTGAGACAGGCCGGTGGGAGGAGGTCGGGGGACGCCACCAGTAGTGGGCCGGAGACGGGGACGAAGGGCAGGGTGCGATGAGCAATAGCATCAATCGGGAGGTGTTTCCTTATCGGCGCGGAAGGGACAGCGGACCTCCAAGAGAGGGGAGCGTAGACCGACGACTGGCCCCGCATGTGGTGGCGGTGGTCGCCGAGGGCCCTGAAGGGGGACGAAGTCGGGAACGTGGGGTGGAGCCTGGCAGTTGCTTGATTAGCCTCCGGCAGGTGCCAGACCAGTCTTACAGCCGCCAGTCTCTGGGGATGGCGTACAAGAAGGGGCATGGGGGGTAGGGCCGACTCGCAAGCAAGTATGCCGGCAGGTGTCGCGGA
Source organism: Tuber brumale (assembly GCA_014065205.1). Lineage (NCBI taxonomy): Eukaryota > Fungi > Ascomycota > Pezizomycetes > Pezizales > Tuberaceae > Tuber > Tuber brumale. Next base: position 413,236 of record JACCEG010000003.1, on the reverse strand, counting down.
GAAGCAGTTAGTGACCCACTTCTGGACTGACCTCCAGAACACCGACATGCGATCTAGGAGGGTAAGGCTAGGGGAGAAAAGGTCTGCTCCATATAGGAGGATCGGGGAGATCAAGGACGTTGCCAAACGGTGGCAAAGGAAGGGGGCGAGACCCTTGCCGGGCCTAGACAGTCTTTTGATGGTGGCGAAGGCCCCTTGGGCCAGGCCGAGTCTTCTAACAAAATGGGATGTGGGACCTCTCGTACCCGAAGTGGAGGAGGGCTCGAACCAGTAGCCGAGCCACCTTATCAGCTTGGAGGGGCGGAAGACCAAGTCGTCCAGCAGGACCGGGATGGGGGGTGGGGGGATCTTCTGAGAAGGGGTTTTCCAGTGCATCAGTTCTGTTTTCGGGATCGAGAAGGACACCCCGAGTCTACCTACTCTCAGTTGTAGTACCCTGGTGATACCCTGCAGTCTTTGGATATTCCTCCGGTACGAGCCTGAGGCCACCGTGACCATGAAGTCGTCCATGTAGGAGAGGATGAGGCCCCAGGGGACCGGGAAACAGAGGGTGGATATGTAGATCACGAAGACGAGGGGGGAGATTGGGGAACTCTGAGGGGTACCAACTGAGATGGGTGAAAAGACTTGGGGGGCGCCCTGAAAAACCAGGCGGGAGGTGCGGCCGTGGAGGAAAGACCTGATCCGCGAGACCATGTACGGATTGACCGCTTTGGTGGCGAGTCTGTTACAGAGGATCGGGGCTGCGACATTGTCGAAACCTCCGCCTATCTACTCTTTTTTTTCTTTTTTCTTTTTTTTCTTTTTTTTCTTTTTTTTCTTTTTTTTCTTTTTTTTTTTTTTTCATGTATTTTTTTTTTACGGTACAAGAACTTGCATGCAGCGCTAGCGATGGCATAAAGAAAAACCTTAATCTCAAAAAACTCGCAGTCACCAAAGAAATAACCGCACCAAGCTATAAAAACCTCCTAAGTGTATCCGATAGCCGACACAAAATCCCTACGCAAATAAAACAATAAAAGGCATAATCATGACGAAAAATCATTCCCTAGTAAACCTAAAAGAAAAAACGGAAGAAAGCAAGTGCCCCTCAGGGAGCGAAGCCATGAATCGGTAGAGCGGACGCTTCTCCATCCAGGGGGTGTTCGGTGTCCCATTCTGCTGGGGGCATACCGGGGGGAAAACCAGTCGCTGTAACGTTTATGTATCTTGCGAGAGAGTTGCGGGCGGTGGGCGTAGACCAGAGAGGGCTGTCCCTATCTGACGAAGTGAGCCCTTGGAGGTGGCGCTCACGAGGTACCTTGTGGGACGCGCAGGTCAGGATGGCATGGTCGAAATCCTCTGCGTCCTCCTCGCAAAGCGGCCAGAGGGGGGAGGGGTTTTCTGTGAACCACGATGGGTGGGCGGCGAGGTAGCTTTTTCCAGAGCGCATTTGGTGGATCCTACCAGCTATGAACCTGCCTAGCCCCATGAAAGGGTGGGGTGCTAGGGGCACAGGGTAGGGGTAGGTTGGTGGTGGTGGGAACTCATCGTTCCAGTCCTTGACTAGCGCTGATCTAATTCGCATTTTAAGCGATATGTATGAGGGGGTACCTTCCCTGATGGGAAGACAGGCTGGCGGGAGGAGGTCAGGGGAGGCCACCAGAAACGGACCAGAGGCGGGGATGAATGTGAGGGTGCGGTGAGCGATTGCATCAATTGGGAGGTGCTTTCTTATGGGTGGGGAGGGGACAGTGGACTTCCATGATAGGGGGGCATAGACCGATGTGAGGCCTCGCGTGTGGTGACGGTGATCGTCGAGGGCCCTGAAGGGGGACGAGGTACGGAACGTGGGGTGGAGTCTGGCGGTTGCTGGGTTGGCCTCTGGGGGGAGGCAGACCAGCCTTATAGCCGCAAGTCTCTGGCGGTGTCGAATCAGGAGGGGCATGGGAGGTAGGGCCGACTCGCAAGCAAGCGCGCCGACTGGAGTTGAGGAGAAACAGTTCGTTACCCATCTCTGGACNCGAATCAGGAGGGGCATGGGAGGTAGGGCCGACTCGCAAGCAAGCGCGCCGACTGGAGTTGAGGAGAAACAGTTCGTTACCCATCTCTGGACTGATCTCCAGAAGACGGACATGCGGTCGCGGAGGGTGAGACTCGCGGAGAAGAGGTCCGCGCAATAGAGGAGGACAGGGGAGATTAAGGATGACGCCAGTCGGTAGCATAGGAAGGGAGGGAGGCCTTTACCGGGCCTTGATAGCCTTTTTATTGTAGCGAAGGTACCTTGAGCCAGGCCGAGTCTTCTGACGAAGTGGGCCGTCGTGCCTCTTGTGCCCGTAGTTAAGAATGGTTCGAACCAGTAGCCTAGCCAGTGTACCAGTTTAGAGGGGCGGAACACCAGGTCATCCAAGAGGACCGGGATTGGAGGTGGGGGGATCTTCTGAGAGGGGGTCTCCCAGTGCATCAGTTCTGTTTTTGGGATCGAGAAGGACACCCCGAGTCTACCTGCTTTCGCCTATCTACGCGGTCTTTTTTCTTTTTTTTTCTTTTCTTTTCTTTTTTTTCTTTTTTTTTATCTTCATATATTCTTTGTTTACGGTACAAGAACTTGCATGCAGCGCTAGCTATGGTATAAAGAAAAACCTTAATCTCAAAAACTCGCAGTCACAAAAGAAATAAACGCACCAAACTATAAAATCCTTCTAGATGTGTCCGATAGCCGACACAAAATTCCTAAGAAAATAAAACAACAAATAACATGATCATGACGAAGAAATTACCTCCTAGTAGCCTAGAAAAGTCATACGGAAGAAAAGCAAATCCCCTCAGGGAGCAAAGCCGTGAATCGGTAGCACGGGCGCGTCTGCATCCGGAGGGCGTTCGGTGTCCCATTCTGCTGGGGGCGTACCGGGGGGAAAACTAGTCGCCGCGACGTTTATGTACCTGGCGAGAGAGCTGAGAGCGGAGGGAGTGGACCAGAGTGGGCTGTCCCTATCTAACGAAGTGAGCCCCAGGAGGTGGCGCTCACGAGGTATCCTGCGGGACTCGCAGGTCCGGATAGTGTGGTTGAAGTCCTCCTCGTCCTCCTCGCAAAGGGGGCAGAGCGGAGAGGGGTCTTCGGTGAACCATGATGGGTGGGCTGCGAGGTCGCTTTTACCTCAGCGCATTTGGTGGATCCTTCCCGCCATGAACCTGCCGAGCCCCATGAAAGGGTGGGGCGCCAGTGGCACAGGGTATGGGTAGGTCGGTGGAGGGAGGAACTCGTCATTCCAATCTTTGGTCAACTGCGACCTAGCTCTCAACTTGATCGACGTGTAGGAGGGGGTGCCTTCCCTGATGGAAAGACAGGCAGGCGGGAGGAGGTCGGGAGAGGCCACTGGTAATGGTCCNAAAGACAGGCAGGCGGGAGGAGGTCGGGAGAGGCCACTGGTAATGGTCCGGAGGCAGGGATGAACATAAGTGTACGATGGGCGATCGCATCGATCGGAAGGTGTTTTCTTATGGGAGAGGAGGGGACGGCCGTCCTCCATGAGAGGGGGGCGTAGACCGATGTGAGGCCTCGACTGTGGTGGCGGTAATCGTCGGGGGCCCTGAAGGGGGACGAAGTCGGGAACGGGGGGTGGAGCCTGGCAGTCGCTCGATTCGCTTCCGGGGGGGGCAGACTAGTCTTATAGCTGCGAGCCTCTGGCGGTGACGGATCAGGAGGGGCATGGGGGGCAGGGCCGACTCGCAAGCAAGCGCGCCAAACGGGGTTGGGGAGAAGCAGTTCATGACCCATCTCTGGACTGACCTCCAGAAGACGGACATGCGGTGGAGAAGGGTGTGGCTCGGGGAGAAGAGATCCGCGCCATAGAGGAGGATTGGGGAGATCAAGGATGTTGCCAGCCGGTGGCAGAGGAAAGGTGGAAGGCCCTTACCGGGCCTTGATAGTCTTTTGATAGTTGCAAAGGCACCCTGAGCCAGGCCGAGTCTTCTGACGAAGTGGGCCGTGGTGGCTCTTGTGCCTGAGGTCGAGGATGGTTCGAACCAGTACCCTAGCCAGCATACCAATCTAGAGGGGCAGAAGACAAGGTCATTTAACAGGACCGTGATTGGAGGTGGGGGGACCTTCTGCGAGGGGGTCTCACAGTGCATCAGTTCCGTCTTCGGGATTGAGAAGGATACACCGAGCCTGCCGGCCTTCCTCTGTAGGACCTTGGTGATACCTTGCAGTCTCTGCATGTTTCTTCAGTAAGAGGCCGAGGCTACCGTGACCGCGAAGTCGTCGACGTAGGAGAGAATTAGCCCCCTCGGGACCGGGAAATGAAGGGTGGAAACGTAGATCACAAAGAGCAGGGGGGAGATCGGGGACCCCTGAGGGGTACCGACCGAGACCTGGGAGAATACCTGAGGCGCGCCCTGAAAAATCAAGTGGCAGGAGCGGCCGTGGAGGAAAGACCTTATCCACGAGACCATGTAGGGGTTGACCACCTTGGTGGCGAGTTTGTCACAGAGTGTCGGGGCCGAGACGTTGTCGAAGCCTCCTTTGATGTCCAGGAAGAGGGTCGAGACCTTGAGCTTAGGCCGCATAAACAGTGGGACCTCGTGGGACAAGGTGGCCGCCGCGTCGAAGGTGCTCAGACCAGGTACGGAGCCAGTCTGGTTGGGGGAGAGTAGGCCCAGGAACCGAGCCAGGGCAGATAGTCTGTTTGCCATCACCCTCTCCAGAATCTTAGAAACTGTCTCTAGGAGGACGATGATGCGAAAGGATGCAGGGGTATCGTAGGAGGGTTTGCTGGGCTTGTCCAGCACAATGCCGTTGGCCCTTTTCAGGGAAGGAGGGTGGTGCCCATACCTAACCAGGGGGCTCAGAAGGGAGGTAAGGAGGCGCGGGTTTATCAGGTGGACCCTCTTCCAGACCGAGCAGGGAATCTGGTCAGAGCCGTGGGGCGGAGGACGAAGAGGACTTCCGAAGGGCTGCTGCTATCTCATCCGCCGATAACACCGGCACGTCCTTAAACTCTCGCAGGATTCTAGGGGGTGGAGAGGATCTCTTCTCGGGGAAGAAGTGCTTGAGGAGGGCCTTATAGATATCAACTGGGGTTTCTGCTCCCGGTATCTGGGGGAACCTGTCGCGCGGTTTGCCGAATGCGAATCTCTTCGCCGTCCAGATGGTTTGGGGGTTCACCGTCTGCAGAAAGTTCTTCCAATAATCGTTCTTGGCCTTCTTGATCGCCTTGAAATAGAGGAGGCGTGCTTTTCTGCACAGTTCTTTGGACGAGGGGAGGGGGTCTCTGCGGGTTGCACGGACCGTGGAGTGGAAGGCTGATCTCTGCGCCGTCAGGTCGGGGGACCACCAAGGCTTTGACCTGCAGGAGGGTCTCTTGTCGCGGGTGTGACATTTTATTTGGGACCTTAGCCTGTCCAGTGCCATGTCGAACCAGGCTGAGAGTGTGTGCGGAGTGGGGAGGGGGGGGGGGGGGCGAATGACCATTTCCTTCAGCCTTCCTTTGAGGGCTTGCCAGTCGGTCTTCGTCCATGCGGGGGATGGGGGTGGAGGCCGGGCCAGAGGCTCCGAAAGTTCGATGAGGATTGGCACGTGGTCCGAGCCCATCGGGGGGAGAGGCGTGCTCCATGAGCGGAAGCTAGGGGACATGGGGGCATTGGCAAATGCCAGATCAATTACTGAGGGGCGGAGGTTAGTGTCGAACAGAAAATAGGTGCGGGTGCCTGGTGTGTTTAGGAAGGAGAACCCTTCACTGGCGGCCCTTTCGAAGAAGGGGGAGGATGTTCCAAGGTCTTGAACCGAAAGAACGCGACCTGGGTCAGCGGACGGGTGGTGGATGTTGAAGTCCCCAACAACTAGCGCGGGGGATGACGTGGGAGGAAACGCTAAGTCCGGGGAAATGATCCTTTTGAAGGGGGAGCCGTCCCAGGTGCTGTAAAGGTTTATCACATGAAACTTGGTTACAAAGGAGTCAAAAAATCCAACTGAGGAAAAAAGGTCTACCACCATCCAGTCCCTTGCGTCAGAAAAGACAGGAAGGACCGAGAACTGTTGAGTGGAGGAAGTATGAAGGTAGCACGCCACTCTGGGTTTACCACCGTTAGGGCATGGGGGAAGGAAAGGCTTGAAACCTGCAAACGAAGGAGGTTTGCCTCGGTACATTGGTGGGTCTTGGAGAGCAACAAGGGTGGGAGGGTTATCCAACAAAGAAAAGGAATTAAAAAGGGAAAGAAACACATCCCAGCTTCCCTAGCAGTTGTGTTGAAGAATGGATATCGAATTATTGGAGCCCGTCGCCAGCACGGAACTCACAGGAGAGGAGCGACCAACCATTACACGCCTTGCGGCGTCTCAGGTTGTGGGACAGGAGTGGGAGTTGCCTGGCATGTGGGATTCGGCGGGGCACCTCCTTGGGGTTTCGGAACGTTTGCGGGGGGACGTGTTGGGGGGGCATCACCAAGCCTAGGACGGGGTGTCTCAAAATCGATGGGGGGTAGGAGGGGTCGTGCACCAGTTGAAGGACCCTCGCCGGAGTCGTTCGTCGTGTCCATTCTTTCCTCATCCTGCGATAGAGGGGGTTCCCTATGGAGAGCAGTGGGGGTGGGTCTCGATGTGCATTCTCGAGCAAAGGCTGGGTGGGGGCCTTTGCAGACCGCGCAGAGGGGAGGAGAGGTCGGGCAGCAGTTCGCGACCGCTCTGAGGTTCCCGCCTTTCGGGCAGGTGGGGTTCTGGCATCTGTGTGNCACCAGTTGAAGGACCCTCGCCGGAGTCGTTCGTCGTGTCCATTCTTTCCTCATCCTGCGATAGAGGGGGCTCCCTACGGAGAGAAGGGGGGGCGGGTCTCGATGGGCACTCTCGAGCAAAGGCCGGATGGGGGCCTTTGCAAACGGCGCAGAGGGCGGAGAGGTTGGGCAGCAGTTGGCAACCGCCCTGAGGTTACCGCCCTTGGGGCAGGTGGGGTTCTGGCATCTGTGTGCCTGTTTTCTGTGGGAGAGAGCGCAGATGCGGCAGATTGAATGATCAACCTTGCATCTAGCCGAGTGGTGTCCGTATTCATTGCAGTTACGGCATTGAGTGAGGCCGTTAGCCGAGTATGCCCTCTCGACCTTACATCGAGAGGAGTAGAGGTAGGAGTTGCCCAGCATTGTGGCCTCATTTTCTGGGGCCACGGTGACGACAACCGAGGTGGCCTTTTTCAGGACTCGGGAGCCAGGGTCGGGGTTGAGGTAGCGGGCAGAGAGGATTTGAACGTTCTTAACGTTCAGTATCGTGTTTGAAAGGGACCGGAAGAGGCGGTCATCGTGCACGGGGAGGTATGCGATGGGGAGAGAGTGGACAGCTAGTTGCACCTCGTTTGGCGCTGGGCGGAATGGGAGCCATGGGGAGTCTCCGATGGGGAAAGACTGATTCAGTTTCGCAGAGAGAGGCTCGTAGTAGGGGGCGTAGGAAGTAGAGGGAACGAAAGGCGAGAGGGCCAGGAGGGTTATTGCTCCCCTGTCATTCACAGGGGCAGAGAATGATAACGGAAGATTGCAGCCGGCTTGTCTCAAGACGGAGGCGGCGGAGTCGGGGAAGGAGGCAGCTATAAGTTCAGCCTGGGGGTGAGGTGAGGGCGACGAGCGAGGGGCAAAGAAGCGTCTCTCCGCTGCTGGAAGGCTTTTAGGTCCCCTAATCGGGGCACTTTTGGCCGCGCCAGACACAACCTGGGCGGCGGTCGGGGCGTTCTTGCCTTTGTTAGTCCTGCCCTTCCTCTTCCGACCAGATGAGGCGGCCTGAGCGTAGGAGGAGGAGGGGCCTGGCTGGGCCGACGATGACGGCGTTGGGTGGAACTCCGAGACGGGAGGGTACTTTCTGTCCCTGAAGGCCTGGGCCTCCCATGAGCGAGGGAATTTCGCCGCGTAAGCGGCCGGGTTGCCGTACCATTTGTTATCTTTGGTACTATAGGAGGGGAAGTCAGTGACACCCCCACCCTCGTAGAGTGGCGTGAGTTTATTGGCGAGGGTCGGGTCTGATTGGGCCGTGGCCCTCTCATTACCCTTCTTGGATGGGGTTACACGAGCCGCCCCGGTTGAGGGTTGCATGGGTGCGTTTTGTTGGGGTGGGGGCTGTTGGTGGCGTTTTGGTTGGGGGAGGGGGGTGGTCAGACGGGACGCAAGGTCTCAGACCGAGAGCTGAAGGGAGGCGGAGGGGGTTTGGCCTGGCGTGTATGGAGGTCGTCTATCTGTCCATAGAGTCTAGCGACTTCCAACGCGAGTTCGTCTATCTGAGAGGAGAGGGCCCTGGAGGTGACAAGTGAGGTGCACAGGAGGGGGAGAATGACGGCGTCCCCTGGGGGGAGGTCATCTAGCTCACCAGAGCTGATTGGGGGGAATAGCTGTGGGGATACTCCCGTATCCGCCGTTGTGTTTTCAAGCAAGGCGAGCAGAAGGGGGACCTGAGGGCGGATTCCTGACACCGAGGAGTGCTCCGAGGGGGGGAGGGGGACCGAAGACAAGGTCATCTTAGACTAGGTAGAGCACTCCTAGCCAAAGGCTGTGGGAATTGCTAGATCGTGTGTGCACACCGGACCCTGATGGTGTTGAGATTGAGTAAGAAATGTAGGGGGGGGAAAATAGCAGAAGCGGAGCGTGGCCTATCTACGCGGTCCTTTTTTTTTTTCTTCTTTTTTTTTTTTTTATTTAGTGTACAAGAACTTGCATGCAGCGCTAGCTATGGCATAAACAATCCCCATTCCTCCAAGCGACTGGCCTGACCGTATCTCCAAGACCCTCTGATATGGGCCTAACCGTACATCTCTCCCCAAAGAAAAACCCGTCCCCACCTCGCAAGCAAACTCAGAGAACAGGAGAAGTCTAACTAAGAAGAAAGCAGGAAAACATAAGAAGGTAACAGCCCGGGACATCTCAAAAAAGAACAAAAGAAAACTCGCACCAGGGTGAGTCCCACAACAAGCAAGCCAGATATACGTGCTGGCAGCAGAAAACCGCAGAAGTTATCCCGGAACGCGACGTAACCGAGAAAGGGAGCCGCCTGCAGGCTGCGGCGAGAGAGGGTGGAGCAGTAGGGTGCTAGCCGAGGGAGGGTGTAGCAGAAGGGTGCAAGCCGATCGAAGCGCCAGAACGGGCCAGAAACCGAACCCGACCGTGTCGACTATCGGTAATTGTGTTCGTGTCTTGCTAGGGGGTCTCCAACAAGATTAGTCCCAACTTGAACCGTAAGACTAGGAGGGTATGGCCAAATCTCTCAAGCGAGACAGGCCCCGAAGTTACTAGCCGTGGCGTTCCCCCACAGTGCTCGTGCACACAGGGAGACAGGCATCTACCACAGCCAACGCCAAACGGAAACGAAGAAAAGAGGTTCCCCAGGAAGGAGAGGAGCGAGGTCGACCATCAGGCCTAAGGAGTAGTCCTCGCGTACCGCAGAAACCGTGTTCCCAGCCGTCTGAAGCATGGGAAGTGAGCGGTCGCCGCCCGCCAGGATGGGCCTCGCTAAGCTAGGAAAGGTGCGAGAACGGGCAGCAGAAAGGCAGTACCGGAACCCAGAGGGAGGAAAGCCTCGACGCGTAAAAGGGCCGAAGAGGGCAGTGAGGAGAGGATGGAGATGGCCGTCACTCCTGGGCCGAAGCCATTGTGGGAGGAGAGGGGGGGTGGATGGTTAGTGAGTACCTAGCGTTGAGGGTTGATTTCAATCGCCGGGTGTGTAGAGGAGACGGAGGATGGCCTATCTACGCGGTCTTTTTTCTTTTTTTCTTTTTCTTTTTTTTTTTCTCTTCATATGATTGCTTAGTTTAAGGTACAAGAACCGTGCATGCAGCGCTAGCTAAGGCATAGAAGAAAACCTATAACCTCCCTCCGCCCGGCCCGACCGTATCTCCAAGACCCTCTGGTATGGGCCTAACCGCAGATCTCGCCCCAAAGAAAAACCCGTCCCTACCTCGCAAGCGAAC
>JACCEG010000003.1:319228-393870 GCA_014065205.1 Tuber brumale | reverse complement strand
AGGCGTCCACCACAGCCAACGCCAAACGGAAACGAAGAAGAAAGAACCCCCCAGAAGGAGAAGAGCGAGGTCGACCGTCAGGCCTAAAGAATAGTCCTCGCGTACCGCAGAACCGTGTTCCCAGCCGTCTGAAGCATGGGAAGCGAACGGTCGCCGACCGTGCGGATGAGCCTCGCTAAGCGAGGAAGAGTAAGAGAACGGGCAGCAGAAAAGCAGTACCTGAACTCAAGGGAAGGAAAGCCTCGATGCGCAAAAGAGCAGAAGAGGGCAGTAAGGGGTGGAGGGAGATGGCCGTCACTCCTAGGCCGAAGCCATCGTGGGAGGAGAGGGGGGGTGGATGGTTCGTGAATACCTAGCGTTGAGGGTTGCTTTCAATCGCCGGGTGTGTAGAGGAGGCGGAGGATGGCCTATCTACTCGGTCCTAGTGACCTCCTTATATAGTTGCCCTTCACGCCCTTGTGGCTCATACTTTGCATCACATGTCCCTTGTGACTCATAACTGTGTGTCACATCAAAACATCATAGACTAGTCATAAGACCAAAATGCTCACATGCGCAAAACCCATGACCTCTAAGTGAGGTGATGTGCGAAATATAACATAACATTATAACCAAGTAATATGACCAAAGTGGTCATATGTGCGAAACCCATGACCTCAAATGAGGTCATGTGCGAAACATAACATTCCTATAACTCATAACTATGAGTCATGTGAAAACCATTTCCTCGCTAAGCTACATTCGTGACAGCGGTTCCCTTCTTATTGCCTTGCTTCCTTTTGGTTGCTCTAGTTAAGCGAGGTTCCATTTCCTCCACTCTATCCCCCGTATAGTCCTTAGTGGTTCTGTATTGTCCCGTCGCAAAGAATTTCGCCCTTGGAGCAGAGGTCTCTCACCTTCTATATCACGTTATAGTCCTTCCACGGCAGCTTGATCATGCTTTGAAGGTACACTCCTTCCTGATGGCCTCTCTCGAGGCAGTCACTGCTACATTTATACTTTCTTCACCTACACTGTCTATGGCTACGATGCTGGGAGGTTGGGTGGACTCTAAGAATTCTTTGAGGCTGGTGGCGGAACTCAGCTCGCTTGGGGGGGTCATGTGGATGGCCTGGATGGCCCCCTTCCGAGGGTACCAGGTCAGTGTTTGCCCACCTTAGTACTTTCTAGGACTGAGGGTTGTATAGTTAGTATAGAAGACCCAATTGTAGCAGTGTTCTTGCAGGTGCCTGAGCCTGATATGGCTGAGCCCATAGCAGTGGGATGGGAGGGTACCTCTGGTAGCGCAGCATATGTGGCTGGTGACAATGCTAGTGGTTGGTCTGCTGTTAGCAGGATGGAGCCTGGCCCTGGCTAAAGGAGGAAGAAAAAGAAGCAATGTGTGAAGTATGGCATCACCTTGCCTGTTCCATTTGTCCCTGACTGCCAGGAGGGGTCATCGCCAGAGCAGGTGCGGGCAGTTGCACCTGCTGCTGTTATGTCCTGTACAGTTTTCGCCCGGGCCAGGAGAGGATTAGTCGTGATACCATCCAGGCCTGTCCTAGTAGTCGGACAGTGCTTTGATTGGTTTTGCAAGAGGATATGGTAGATGTCTTCTTCTACTTGTGTATTCGGTGCATCGTGCACAAGATGTTGTACTCCACCTACTGATCCCTCTTCTGGTTAGGATTGAAATTGTGTTGGTTTCCTGCATTGTACTACCCAGGGTTGGGCTACACATAGAAGGAGGACGGTTTGCGTGGCTACTTTGAGTGGCGGTAGTGTTTTGTGGTTGGGGGTGGGTGTTAGCAGGATCATTGTGTCGTGTACCTATGTAGTTTCTAATTTTGTTTGGGATATCCATGGGTCCAACGAGCCTACTTGTAAATTTACATGGGCGACGGGCTGTGTCTGTGCATGGGGTTACTCTAGCAGGTAACTCCGAGAACTATCTGACTTGTTGTACGCCGGGTTGAATTCGCAGATCACCTCTTCAGAGGCTGCGATTAGCCATACACCAGATAGGACACCCATGGACTCCTTCGGACACTGTGGGCTCTAGTTGGTGCTGTTTTACTAGTGCGTTTGGTTAGTTGTATACAGAGCGCACCTTATCTAGAAGGTGCGATCAGGTTGATTGCCTAGTCTCATGAGAGCAGCAGGTCAGTGTCGACCACACCTGTGATATATTATCATCCGACGAGACATCTCTATGAAGGTGGATGTGGTAATGGGAAGGCGCTCCCGTGGTTGGCCTTTAGGTCGAGTGTGGCCTGGGGCTGCCCGGGGGGTGAACTGTAGCCTTAGGTAGTACGGTAATCTCTTGCTTTAAACTGTGTGGCCCTGAAGGAAAGCTTTCCTCTTGTAGGCCAAATCATTGCGGTACCCTAGGGCTCGAGAGGACGGAAGGAGTTATGGCCATGGTCACCTCTTGACTGACCTTGATAGGCCTCTGGGCATGCCTTGTTTGCTGTCTCAACCATGGCTGTCAGTTCCTTGTTACTTGATGGATGCTTCACTGCTCCGATGGCCATTGCCGCTTGTCTGTTTCTCTGGTGTTTCACCAAGAGGCTTTGCCCAGACTGTCGTTCTTCCTTCTTTCCAATTACTGGGGGTTGTGGTCATGATGGGATACAGGAGCTTAAGGTACAAATACTACTAATTCACAAGGAGGCCGTTGCCCGAATGGTTGCCGCATTAGCAGGTAATGGTGTTAAACGGTTGGATATGGGGAGCCTGGCCTGTAGTGTATTTACCGGTTTAGAGAGATGTCACATTGTAGATAGCTTTATACCGCAGCATTACCAAAGCGGATCTGGTGGTCTTAGATAGGCAGGCGAGAGGTTTGTGGTCTTGTATTTTGTTTACAGAGTCCGGTAGGCATTAACCGACCACCTGGTGGCCGGACTTGTCTTATGCCAATTTTGGCGGTACCAGTATAAATAAAAATTAGATAGAGCCATCTGTTATACTTTTCTACCTCTACCTTTAAGAATACTAAACTATTCTACCAACTACTCTTCTATCGTGATATGATCTGACTGTCTGGGTTCAAGCAAGGTACATAGGCAAAGGCATATGAGTAATAATCAGAGTTCAGATAGAATCTATGACAAAAAAGAAATCTAATGATCTAGGAGAAGTACTCCAAGTACCATACAGGAAATACTAATTTTATCGCTATCGGTTGCAAGATACATAAGGAAGAAGATAACAAGTTTGATCCCTAACCACTGTTCTCAGCCTGTTCTATATTTATGTGGATATTCTTGATCATTTAGAGGTACAGGTTACCAAGTTTGAGTGAAAGCAGATGTAGTAGAAGATTGATATTTGTGAGAGATTTCTAAGAGCTAAATTGAAGGTGGTGACCTACTATGGTAGAACAAAAGATCCCCTAGGTCTTCTCTTTGGTAGTAGAGCTTGTCTCAACCTATATGGAAAACTGGACCTCTTTTGCAAATAGGATTCTGACAATATTGCTGGTGAGGCTACTTCTTAGAAAGCTTATAAAGAATAATTTATCATAAATTACGATCTTCACTATACTCACATAGTAGCTCTATGTCCTAATATGCTAATTCTATAAAACAGTTTAAACAGGGAATTCAAGCATTGTCACAGAACAAGACAGAGAGCTGTCATCAATGAGGCGGTCTTATAAATTGAATTTGATATTAATATTGAACTACTAGAGCCCTACTATGGTGCCGAGGATCCTACACCTGATACGAGTCCATGTGAGGCAGACGGCAAACTCAAGTATATAACCGCGGGAGGTAGGTCAAAAATCTTCGACCGTAGAATCTGTCGAGGAAGGCTTGTCTCAATGAAATAGGTAAAGTAAAGATTGAATGTATGAAACAATATTATATTGATGAGATCTCTTCCCCGTTGCTTAATGATATCTGTAAAGCTCATGAGGTACTACGATATTTATATCCCGTATCTGAGTGTTCGCGGACTAGTTCTAACTTCTATGCCCCCGAAGTACCATCCTGGTTTTAGTACGCAAACGTTTAGAATCTTTTGAGTGTGAACACCGTCTGACCATGAAACTTATCACACCCTTTCGCGGTCATGGGGTAGTATTCCACTGTTGAGATGAGTGCGCTATTTGTTATTCCAAACAGCGGCCTCTAGCTTAGATGCTGCATAGACTATTATATTACTTTAGTCTGGTTGACTATCGTTGCAGTAGTCTCTTAGGTCATGAAGTGATCAAGTTCATGCCAGGTCACCTGGTGCCGATCGCAAGTTCAAACTCAACGTATTAGCATCTCAAGGGGCGCCGACTTATCTAGGTCTTCCATTCTGAGCATGCTTCCTCTTGGTCTGCCGGCCTCAGTAGAGGGGTCCTATTACTAGGACCAACCAACCTACAGCTAATCTCAGAAGGGTATGGATGGATTCGGTACACCCCTAATAGGCTCTATTATTGTGGCATCCTCTTGAAGGATTTCTTCGAAAACGTCCCATCACATTCGGCCTATAGTTTTAATAAGCCTAAACCTGAAGTGTACTATCTCGATGCGCCTTCCACGGATCTCTTACATTCCACTTCCCAGATGTTCATCAAAGGTGCCCTCAAATATAACCTGCTAACAGCATGCGGTCGGACGGAGGGGGGTGACGTATATGGTGTTATGAAGTGGGCTTTATTGATGTGACCTTTTGGTTATGGGACGCAACTCTCGCAATCTCGCTAATGACTTGCGGGCCCCATAAAGGGGCCGGAAGAGGGTCTTGGCACTGCGGTAAATTGAGGGTACGTGCGCAGTTACCCTGCCGTAGTTCTGTGCACATGTCGAGGATTTTTATCTGCCTAACAGTCCAGCGGGTATATTTTATCAGGTAAATATAGTTGACTAATAGAAGGTTAATACTGGGAGATTCTCAAATTCATGCCAACTGGCTACAGATGTTCTGGCAGTTCAAGGAAGTAGTATTAGAGTTGGACCAGTATTTAGTACGGTAAGAGCGGTAATTCTGTACTATTTTCCATGTTCTAAAGCTGATAGGCATATGGAAATCAGAGACATGTACACAGACCCACAGTAGGGTAACTGCGCACAGACCCTCAGTTTACCGGAGCTGACACCCCCCTGCGACCCCCTTATAGTGCCCGCACGTCATTAGCGAGATTTCGAGATAGGCGTCCCATAACTAGAATGTCACGTCAATGTAGCCCACTTCGTAAGACCTGATTTGTCGCTGGTGCCCATCCGACCACATGCTGTGCGCAGAATATAGGAGAGGGGATCTTTGACGATGTCTGAGAAGTAGAACGGAGGAAGTCCGTAGGAGGCGCATTGAGATAGTAGGCTTCAAGATTAGTCTTCCTGACTATGGGCCGCAAGTAACGGGACATTTTCGGTGAAATACTCGCCGAGGATATCCTAGTATTGGAAGCTACTAAAGGTATATGGAATCCACCCATACTCTTCAGAGACCAGCTGTAGGTTGGTTGGTCCTAGTGATAGGACACCTCTACGGAGGGCGGCGGATCAAGGGAAAGCACGCTTAGAAAGGAAGACCTAGATAAGTCGGAGACCCTTAAGACGTTGACAGGTTGGGCGCGGACTTGTGATTAGCACTAGGTGAACCGGCACGAAGTTGATCACTTCATGACCAAAGAGACTACTGGAACGATAGTCAACATGACTAATGTAATATAATAGTCTTTGCGGACATCTAAATTAGAGACCACTATTTGGAATTACAAATCGAGCGGTCATCTCAACGGAGGAATACTATTCCGTGTCTGTGAATGGATGTGATAGGTTATGGGGTCAACCGGTGTTCGCACATATAAGATTCCGGACGTTTACGTATTAAAGCCAGGGTGGTACTTGGGAAGCATAGTAGTTAGAAGTAGTCCGCGAACACTCAGATGCGGGACATAAATATCGTAGTGCCTCCCGTGCTTTACAGACATCATCAAGCAACGGAGAAAAGATCTTATCAATATAATATTGTTTCACACTTTAAATCTTTACCTTATTTTACTTTATCGAGACGAGCCTTCCTCAACAGATTCTCCAATCCAAGATTTCGCGCCTACATCCCTCAGGTATATACTTGAGTTTCGCGTCCGCCTAACCCTATATTGATAGTTCTCCTGTTACCAAGGCTCACTATATGAACTACGAGTTCACTTCAAACTCCAAACTCAGTTCAGACTTTGCTTACATTTTCGAAGCACCTCACGGTCTGATTTATATTCAAACATTCGAAGAAGTCTTCGCCAGCAAGTTATTCGAAATTGAAGAGTTTGTCAGAGAACCCTTGTGGTTCACCATACCTTTCGGGATCCCAACCAGGGATCAATTCAATCACATATATCGCACCTGGCATGGTTCGAACTTTGAGTGGAGTTCCACCAAGTCAGAAGACCTTGTCGACTGGAGTACCCAATACTCCTAAGACAAAAGCCAGGCACAGTCATCTGAGCATCAGACATCCCCTTGGCCTGTGCCTAACACATCCTTATATGTACTACAAGTATATCTTAAACCTCGAGAAAAATGAGATTCAGGTTTTGAGTCAAGAGTTGGACCAACCGAACCCTTTTATACGTACACCTCTATAGTATCTCGAAAGTTGGATACCTTACATACGATTGCTTAAACCTTTTAAAGGATTTCGAGAACTCTGGTACGAAGTACTAGTAATCACTCATCCAGAGCTATTAGAGCAATTAGCATATCTGGAAAGCATCACAATGGCTGAGATACCTCAAGACCCGAGAAAACAGATAACGGCAGGAGAATCCATGGACACCCACCCAGATACGTCAGGCAAAACTGATGATTCAGCAATATGGAGTCCCTCTTTATCAATACCTCACGAACCAACATTCCGGCGAGGAAATATACCCTCTCACCGATCCTCTAGTGTCGCAAGTACTCATAGAAAATAAAGGGCCCCCACGCCTAAACCAGGAGGAGACCACCCTGCAAATTTAGCAAGGTTGGCTGCCAGGCTTGGGATAACCTTAGGTCAGATAAGTCAGGATATAGATACCTTACTAGACCAAGCCAATATCGCCTTCAAACATCAGAAGGGAGCCACGCAAGATAATACCTTGAAATTAATTAAGGTTCAACAGCAAATCGCAGACGGACAAGATGTCCACGATAACGATATTGTAATCCTGTTGTTGCAACTGGCAGGCATGCAAAGCGAAGACAAGGGGATCCAAGAGGAAATAATACGAGAAGTGGCAAAGAAGACAGATGCACAAGAGAGGCATCAACAAGAACATGAAGAGATAAGCACGAGGTTGCATGGGACACTCGGGCAAGAGACTCAGGCGGCATTGGCCCGTGATCAGCCATTGAAACAACCAGTCGTAAACCTAAGGCGGGAATTCTTAGAATTCCGAAATCAAAGCGTCAGGAAGGAAAGAGAAGTTAACCGTACCCGGGTCAAATGCGTCTGGATCAGATTACTCGCCTAGCGGAGACACCCAGGTCACAAGACCAGCAGCAGCAGCAGAATAATGAGACGAACAATACCCTAAAGGTATTAACTGGGTCAATAAACAGAATGTTGGCCACCCTACCAGGTCCCGAAGGGGCAGGACCCGCACCCATACCCACTGTACAGGAAACTGATGACGGAGAATATTATGCTACACCTACACGGAGGGACAAGGGGAAAGGTAAGGAAGCCGCTGATGCATCCCCCTCAGGTGCCCAGGGAGGTAACCCCGGAGATCCTAGTGACGATGACCATGATGATGATGATAGATGAAGGAGAGGAGGAGGTCCTAACTGAGACAGGTGAGGACAGACACCAGAACAGCCTGGTATGGCAGAGATACTTGCCAACACGATGGCGCTAAATATCAAGCGGCCATCAGGACCACCCCCATTCTTGGAGGATAAACCCGTACAAGACATATCAGTGTGGATTCTGCAATGCACCAACTATTTCGAGCGGAATCCTCGAATCTGGAATGATCCCCGGGAATGGATCATATATGCACTCAGTTGTACGAGCGGAGAAATAGTGCTTCCTTACACCGTCTTGTATAAGAAGGCTATGGATGGAGCCCAAGGAGAAACCCAGCAACCGGAACTAGCAAGAGGGACTCGTTTTAAACACGATATGATCAAACGATTCACGGTGGTAAAAGCCGAACAGCTAGCACTTTGTGCTATGAAACTAGGCGAGTACGATGGTAGCATTGAACATTACCTAACGATCATGCATAACCATGTCATTCGTGCATGCATGACCAGAGAATCCTGGAGGCAGGAAGTCGAAGATAAACTTCCCCAACAAATTGTTCGCAGATTGTCGGCTCTGCGCTATACAACGGATCAAGAATGGGAAGAAGTGCTAAGACTGGAAGGTCGGTCAGAAGGAGGACTTCTGGCCAGAGAGAAAATCGGACGCGACAAACCGTTCTAGCCCAAAGTCGTCCAGGAGGTCAAAGGAGAAGACCGACGGGACTCGAAGCCAAAGCGACAAAGGGAGGCTAAACCTTATGTCAAGGGAGGAGGAGCCCTACCACGAAAGCGGAAAAGGGACAACTAGCCTGAGAAGCCAAGGAAAAGGTTTAGAGGTGCGACAAAGACCACAAATACAAACTTTGACCAGGCCCACACCGGTATCCTGCAGAGTGTGATAGAAACTTGGAGGCGAGAGAGAGATTGTACACCTTGTGGAAAGAAAACCACACCTATCAAACGTGTTGGGGAGATGCCCATATATCGGCGGCAAGGGTCAGCTCAAGACCGATAAAAATGGGAAGTCGATGAGCAAGATCGGCTATCGTAAAGCCTAAATTAGCTCGCGAAGTACCGACTGTTCAGCACACAGCCCGAGTGAACAAAATCCGTGAACTGGCAAACGACGAAGAACTGACCTAGGTCAGTTCATTGGCACCAAGGGCGCCGGCATTTGAGTATTCAGTGTCCAGAAGGGAGCTAGAATCGAAATGGGAACCCCCTTTGGCTGGGGTGTATTGAGTACCAACTGCGACGGGGATCAGGTATTCCTTGTACAACTGCAGGAATCGAAACTCAAAATGATCAAAGCCGTGCGAAGCGAGTCTCTCCTTTCCGGATCAATGCAAGCAGGCTCTAAGTGAAGGGACCCCATGAGGGACTTATGAGATCGAAGACAAGAATCAATATAGGGAGAGTCTCGATCGAAAGAGAGGATAGTTATCATGCACACACAGCCCCGGAGTCAACAGTGTGAAGTTCCTCAAGTCACCTAGTGGTTACCTGCTACCCATGTGCAAGCAAGTCACTATACCGAAGAAGTTAAGATATAGTAAGGCAAGCTCCACCTGATAACAATACAAGACAGGAGGACAACCAACGCGGGCCGCTCCACTTACCACATGAGTCTGAGTCGTATTATATGTACGTACTATCTTGCCTTCTGGCCAGAGTGTGGGATAGGGATGTCCCGCTTTGGTGCACAAGGCCCCTCTGAGGGAGCTGGACAGATAACTGATGTCCTAAGGGAAAGGACCAGGTGAAAGTGGGAACCCCACACCAGGTGAGTAAAATGGCTAATAACCGCCCGAAAATCTGCTATGAGCCTAGGTCTGGTGTGTTGGGAAAAGGCATCCAGCCTGAAAACTGGTCGTGTGCAATTGCGTATCGGTGAAAGACTGCTTAGTATGAAGACTCAGATTGTTAGTGCTAAAGAGTCACTAGTTTATCTGGGGAGACCTCAATGGTCGAAACTATATGGGCATAGTAACAAATATCTTGTTACCTATACCCAATATCTACGATGCCTAAATGAAACAACCAAGAAAACCTTATCCGCGCTAAGTGCAGGGAGTTAGAAGCTCCAAAACCCAAACGATACAACGGTCCGGAGAAGATCACTTACCTCCATATACACAATAAGCCCTGGAAAGTTAAAGTCTTGTTAGACTCAGGATCCAACGTGTTCCTTATCAACAATGACCTAGTTGAAGACCTTCGCGTTCCTACAGTAGAATGCAGTAATGCAGTTGATATCTTAGGCTTTGATGGATGGTCAGCCGCCTCAGGAGGGAAGTGTCACACTCTCTCTATTAAATTGGAAATAGGAAAAAACCGACACATCTCTGAAGTGTCATGTAAAGGGGCTACGGCAGGTCACTAGGGAATGATAATTCCGTTTGGTTGGTGACATTGTGAACACCTAGTGTCTCATATAGAAGTTGCAGAAAATTGAAGTTTCTCCGCAAAATGTTGCGAAAACTGTGTTGAGGAAGATGAAGGAATAGCAGATACGTGCGAGTTGGACGAATATGTCGCTTGGGATCCTAATGCCTATCGCATCGTAAGAAGCGGAGCGATCGAAAATACTCTGCAACTCAAATCATGACCGCAAGAATACTGGAATTGCCCACATTTGTTTGTAGCTCAGACGGCAGAAAGGATAGCCCATAGACGAACATTTGATCACGAAATTAAGTTGATTCCAGGATCAACTCCTCCCAGGGGGCCGATATATCCACTATCCGAAAAATAGCTTAAGGCGTTATGGGAATACCTGGAAACGATGATCATATAAGGAAAAATCACCTGGAGTCAATCACCAGCTAGAGCACTAATATTATTCGTACCTAAGCCAGATGGCAGACTACGTCTGGTTGTGGATTATCGAAATATAAATAAGATTACTATCCTCCACAGACATCCCTTCCACTAATGTCCGAACTCAGAGATAGAGTAGCCAGCGCAAAGATCTTCACCAAGTTAGACCTTAAGGGCGGCTACAACTTGATTAGGATAAAAGAAGGAGATGAATGGAAAATAGTGTTTCGTACAAGATACGGATATCACGAATATAAGGTTATGCCTTTTGGGTTAGACAACGCTCCGGCCACCTTCCAAGATATGATAAACCAAGTTCTTCAAGAATACCTTGATGTTGGAGTCGTATGTTACCTTGATGATATTCTCATTTATTCAAAAAATGAGAAGGAACATACTGCAGCTGTTAAAAGAGTTTTACAAGTCTATTGGACTTTCAATTGGCGATATCGCTAAAAAAAGTTGACTTTCCATGCCATGGAGGTAGAATTCGTCGGCTATATGGTGGCGGTCAATGGGGTATCTATGAGCACCAGAAAGGTGGAGTCCATAATGGTCTGGAAAGCACTTAAGTTGGTTAGAGAAGTACAAGTATTCATGGGGTTTGCTAACTTCTACTGATGTTATATAAAAAACTTCTCCGCTATTTGCAAACCCATAACTGACACATTACAAGGAAATCCTAAGAATTTTAAATGGGGAGTTGAGCAGGATACGGCTTTTGAACCGCTAAAACACCGGTTCACAACAACTCCCATACCACACCACTTTTTCTCAGAAAGAGAAACAGTGGTAGAAACCGATGCAAGCAACTTTGCACTCGGTTGCATCCTTTCTCAATATTTTCACAAAAGGCTACATCCCGTGGCTTTCCATTCCAGAAAATTAAATTCGGCAGAGCGCAATTATGAGATTTATGATAAATAACTTGGCGCAATCCTCGAAGCTTTGAAGCAATGGAGACAGTACTTGATTGGAACGGAAAAACCGATTACAGTCTTTACCAACTATTAGAACCTACAATACTTCCTCACCTCGAAAGTCTTGTGTGGCTGTCAGATTTGGTCGGCTGAAAAGCTAGTGTAATACAATTTGCAGGTCGTATATCGACCAGGGACGAAGGGCGGAAAGCCTGACACATTAAGCCCACGGCCGGAGTACTATCCTGAGGAGGGAGCTACACATCGCGAACATCAAATTTTGAAAGGAGAAAATTTCTTACTATCGGTAGTAGCGAGGGTAGGCGATGATGGAGAAGACTGAGATTGAGATAAAGATTTGGATTTGGAACCGCGAAGAGGTGGAAAGGAACCCGTAATTAGGGTCAGGAGATTGAGCAAAAAGGCACACTTGCCAACAAATGGCTCAAGAATGGCAGCAGGACATGACCTGTATGCCATAGAGGATGACATTGTCCCGAAATATGGACAAGCATTAATAAGGGAGGGTATAGCTGTGGGGCTACCCAAAGGAACTTACAGAATTGTTGCCCCAAGAAGTGGATTAGCAGTCCGAAGCGGAATCTCTACGGGCGTAGGCGCAATCGATGCTGATTACCCCGGCGAACTCAAAGTCGTACTTTTCCACCATAAGGATGTGAACTGCCAAATAAAAATGGGCGATCGTATAGTTCAACTAGTGGTAGAAAAAGTCAACACCTCGGACATGATAGAAGTAGACGACTTGGAAGATACGGAACGAGTAGCAGCGGGATTCGGAAGCACCAATATAGCGACAAGATCCTTGATCATCAAGGAATAGCAACCTAGCACCAGCTACTTACAGGCATCAGCTAAAGACTAGGAACATTGGTATAACATTACAGAAGTACCCGAAAAAGTCTTAATATCAAACGCCATTATCCCACAAATGGGTATGAAGCAGGTCAATCCTGAATTCATAAACGAGATACAGTCAGCTATCGAAACAGACGCAGCATGGAGGCAACGAAGGGAAGAACTCATTAGGTTACGAGTCGAACGAAAGGATCTTCCCAAAGACTGGACCTTAACCGACGATCTACTATATCGTAAGCAAAGACTATTTGTACCCGATAGTCAGGTGCTATATACTAAGATTGCAGAAGGATGTCACGATGCAAAGCTTGCATGACATTTCGCACAAGAAAAGACTTTGGAAATAAGCATGAGAGACTTTTACTGGAAAGCACTTGCGGCATGGGTCAACGATTACGTACGATCCTGTGATGAATGCCAACATAGCAAATCGCCTGGACACGCAAAGTACAGACTATTGAAGCCACTGCAAATACCCTACGGAGCTTGGGCGTCAATCTCAGTGGAATTCATCACACAGCTACCAGAGTCGCAAGGATGTACTCAGATAATGGTAGTAGTCTATTGGTTTACAAAGATGGCACATTTCATAGGACTACAAATGTCGGCTGCGGCCAAGGATGTCGCATGCGTATTCCTGAAAGAAGTCTGAAGGCTGAATGGCCTACCAACTGAACTCGTCTCGGACATGGACTCAAAGTTTGCGGGATAATTTTAGGAATCTCTCTACAAAGCGCTGGAAATTAAGCGAAGAATGTCAATGGCATATCACCCTCAGACTGATGGACAAACTGAATGTACCAACCACGTGCTGGAAGGATACCTGCCAAGCTTGGTCAACTACGATCAGAACAACTGGTATCAGCTATTACTGCTAGCTAAACATGCCTATAACAACTCCGCAACCAACGCTCATGGGATGTCACCATTCTATGCGTACTACGGTTTCCATCCACAGACAGAGCGGATGAAGGAGCGCGAAGCTCAAAATCCAGGCGCAACGCTTTATGCAAACAGGATTAAGATGATACACGAACGGGCAAGAGGGTCGCCAGAAAGGACGCTGGAAGGAATGTCAAAATATTATGACCACAAAGCTTGACAACAGCCGGACCTCAAGATCGGGGCCAGTGTAATGTTAAACGCAAAAGATTTTCGTACCCGACGAACATCAAAGAAACTAAGTCCCTAGCGATACAGTCCTTTTCAAATCATGGAAAGAGCCGGATCACGAGCCTTCAAGCTCAACATATCCGATCGATAGAACATTCACCTCGTATTCAATGTCGCACTATTAGAACCTTATCGCGAATCCGCTCCTGACAATCGTCAGCAACCCCCACGAGAGCCAGAGGACATTGACGTTGATCTGCAATGGGAGGTTGTGAAAATAGTAAGAAGGGAGATTAGTTCTTACAGGAAACGAGTGCGCCGCCGCTATCAGGTGAAGCGGGAACTGTAGTACTTCGTTAAGTGGCAAGGGTGTTCAGAAGATGAGAACACATGGAAGCCTGCTCCCAGTATGCAAAACGCGGAGGAAGTTGTTAAGAATTTTCATAATGAAAATCCGGACATGCCAGGAAGGGCAGAAGTAAGATAGTAAGGAAAAGGTTTTCCTACCGTGGCCAAGTAAACACGGGAAGCTTTTCACCCTGACCACACTGAGTCTTAAAAAGTATTTAAAAGAAAATTATAAAAGGTTATAAAGGCATTCGAGGCAAAGTCTGATAGGAGGGAGCTCATGTTATGCATAAGGAAATCCGAGACATGTGCACAGACCCACGGTAGGGTAACTGCGCACAGACCCTCAATTTACCGGAGCTACTACCCCCCTCCAGCCCCGTTATGGGGCCCGCAAGTGATTAGCGAGATTTCGCAAGTTGTGTCCCATAACTAAAATCTCACATCAATGAAGCCCACTTCATACCACCATATAGGTCGCCGCTGTCCATCTGACCGCATGCTGTTTACAAGGTATATTAGAGGGGACCTTTGGCGACGTCTAGGAAGTGGAACGGAGCAGGTCCGTTGCAGGCGCATTGAGATTGTAGGCTTCAGAGTTAGGCTTCCTAACTATGGGCCGTAGGTGACTGGACGTTTTCGGCGAAATACTCTAAGAGGATATCCTAGTAGTGGAAGCGACTAAAGGTATACCGAATCCACCCATACCCTTATGAGATCAGCTGTAGGTTAGTTGGTCCTAGTGATAGGACCCCTCTATGGAGGCCGGCGGACCAAGGTGAAGCACCCTCAGAAAGGAAGATCCAGATAAGTCGGAGACCCTTAAAAGGTTGCCAGGTTGGGCTCGGACTTGCGATTGGCACTAGGTGAACCGGCATGAACTTGATCACTTCATGACCCAAGAGACTACTGGTATGATACTCAACATGACTAATGTAATATAATAGCCTATGCGGACATCTAAGTTAGAGACCGCTGTTTTGAATTACAAGTAGGGAAGTCATCTCAATGGAGAAATACTATTCCGTATCTGCGAAAGGGTGTGATAAGTTTCAGGGTCAAACGGTGTTCGCACATATAAGATTCTGGACGTTTGCCTATTAAAGCCAGAGTGGTACTTCTGAAGTATAGTAGTTAGAAGTAGTCCGCGAACACTCAGACGCGGGATATAAATATCGAACTGCCTCCCAAGCTTTACAGACATCATCAAGCAATGGAGAAGAGATCTTATCAATATAATATTGTTTCACACTTTAAATCTTTACCATACCTTATTTTATCGAGACCAGCCTTCCTCAACAGATTCTCCAATCCAAGATTTCGGGCCTACTTTCCTCACTTATATACTTGAGTTGGCGTCCTCCTAACAAAAGCATAACCATTAAAGGATTGATGCTCCTCAAATCTTACCAGACTGTAGAGTTATGACAAGAACTAGTTAATCATAACTTTATACAGGGGGCAGGATGACTAGAGGCAATGAGGACAAGCGAGGATTACTACTGTTCGGGTGACCAGTAGGAGAAAAGAACTGCGGAGGCTTATGGCTGTATCTCATGAGATAATGAGTGACAAAAAAAGGACCCTGTCTAATCCTGTATAGATCAGGATAAGAGCTGTGTATTTAAAAAGAAGCCCTAGCAACTACTACCACATCCTGGCATGGTGGAATTGCAATATGCTTGTCCTGCGCAAAGATGAATGTAAGATAATCTCAATCAATTATAAGTTTTAGAAGAGTGAGGTGAAGACACCAGAATCTGGAATAGTGCAGTGAACAGATATATCGCCACTGATTGTGACCATGGTCAAGACTCTGTCGAATAACATCATGTCATCAGTCTGAGTAAACCTGAAAATGATAATAACCTTGAAGGGATATGTAGTACTGTTATTGTAGACAAACTGGCCGGGCCAGAAGATCTTTCTTCAGCAATAGTGAGGTCAGTTACTTTGTTGATGCAAGGAAGTTGGAGCAGAGGGCCGGATAATAGTTCAAGTATCAGAACTATAGCGACAAACTAATTTAGAACTGGTGCGAAACAAAAGAAAAAGTCACCAGTAAACTAGGAAAAAGTTAGCTTAAATTTGAATTTGCATATAAGAAAGCTATTGAAAAACAAGAGGAGTATTATTGGAACACTAACTCTATTATATCGTACTAAGAGGAATGCTCCTGAAATATCTATATTGACCACGTTTAGATCCAGGTTGTTGTTTTATAAATACCCAAGGTTAATTTTATGACAGTTTTGTGAATTATTCTATTATGCAGAATCAAGCTCCGGTGCTAGAAATGCCGTATAAGGCACTGTCTCACTGTGGAAACTGTACTTTATAGAGAGGTTCACAAAAGTTCACCAAGGTAGGTCTTCTGGGTATGATATCATATACTCAAAATACTACTATTCATGTGAAATCATACATCTAGAAATCATATTCTCAAATCACAGATTGAGAAATCACTGGTCAAATTAAGAAAACTTTATACCTAGAATGTAAAATCATTTTGGGAGTAATTGTTTCAGTTACTATATGCTATGTACTATACAGTACTACTACTATTAGTGTGTGCTTCCTTTGGCCTTTACCTTTCCATTCTCGCTTTTACCTGAACTACCACAACCACGGATAACCAACCGCCTAATAAACAGGATACAACTTTATAACAAAGCAGGACTTTACAGTGAGGCGGATGCCAATCTCGAGTATAACTGTGGGACGTAGGTCAAAATCTTAGGTTTCAAAGAATCTGGCGAGGAAGGCTCATCTCGACAAAATAGGTAAAGTAAAGATTTATAAGATAAACCATTTAATATTGATAAGATGTCTTCTCCATTGCTTGATGATGTCTATAAGGCTCGGGAGGCACTTCGATATTTATATCCCGCATTTGATTGTTCGCAAACTACTTTTAACTACTATCCCTTCAAGGTACCACTCTGAATTTAAAACACAAACGTCCAGAATCTTATAAGTGCCAGTAGCGTTTGATCCTTAAACTTATCACATCCTTTCACGGTTACGGAACAGTATTCCTCCATTGAGATGACTGCACTATTTGTTCTACTAAACCGCGGCCTTCAACTTAGTTGTCCACATAAAGTATTATATTACTCTAGTCTTGTTGACTAGTATTCAAGTAGTCTCTTCAGTCATGAAGTGATCAAGTTCATACTGGGCCACCTAGTGCCAATTGCAAGTCTGAACCCAATGTGTCAATATCTTAAGGGTCTTTGCTTTATCTAGATCTTGCTTTCTGAGCATGCTTCCCCTTGGTCCGCTGGCCTCTGTATAGGGGTTTTATTACTAGGAATGACCAACCTACAGCTGATCTCAGAAGGGTATGGGGGGATTCGGTACGCCCCTAATAGCCTCTGCTACTGGGATTTCCTGTTGGAGTATTTCACTGAAAACATCTCTTCACATTTAGCCCACCGTTTTGGAAGCCTAACTTTGAAGCCTACTATCTCAATGTGCACTCAAAGGACCCCTTCCATTCCACTTCCCAGATCTTACCAAATGTCCCCGCCCGCATACCCAGCGAACAGCATGCGGTCGGACTGAGGGCAGCAACATATCCGCTGTCATGACATAGGCTCCAGTGATGTGACCTTTTAGTTATGGGATGCAACCCTAGAAATCTCGTTAATGATGTACGGGCTCTATAATGGGGCCAAAGGCGGGAATTGGCACGCCGGAAAATCGAGAGTTTGTGCGCAGTTACCGTACTGTGAGGTCTGCGCATGTCTTGTCTCACATTTGTATATGCCTAATATTTACGAACTACTCGCGAGCTATATCATGGCTCTTGTTTTTCATTCAAACATCCCGTATTCTATCTTGCTTTGAGTGGAAAAACAGCTTGCTTGGAGCGAGTTTCAGTGGTTGAAGGGAAAAACGATGGCCAAGTTATCAAAAAGGAAGGCAAAGGGGGCAATGAGGCAAAAGTGGAAGCAGAAGCATTGAAGAAGTACTGAGAGGCAGGCTCCGGAGTTACTTGCTACAGTTGATCAAGATGAGCGGAGTTACTTGCTACAGTTGATCAAGATGAGCGAAGTCAAATTCCTGGCCCAGCTAAAGGTACAATATTATTCACAGGTAGTTAATTGAACTCTTGCCATATATGGAAAGTACAGACTAATTTCTTTTACCAATTAGATAGGACCTTTGCCTACCTATCTTATGACAAAGTAGCAAATGCTATGCAGCATCAGATACAATATTTTTCAGTTGTCAATCAAACCCAGGCATAAATATCTAGTTGTATATAACTAATGTTTTAATTTTGATATGCAGGATGCCATCTTTCTGGAACATAAATAGTAACCTGACTTTAACTTAAAAGAAACCTTTAAGGAGGCAAATGAGGAAAAATTGAAGTGCATCACTGGCAATATTGTGATTATAGAAGACAAGTAAGTAACTAATAGTAACTCTGACCATGAATGGGCTTACAGTATAATTAAACTATTGGGATATGGCCCCATGTATAATAAAAGCTGGGAACCAAGCAGTGAATTGGCTGTTACCTCAAATTGAACAGGCAGTCCAGAGATATATTTACAGGCAGAATTTAGCAGCAGATCATACACAGTACAGCATGATGGGTAAAGGAGAGGAACATAATCTGGAAGAAATACAGCATATTCGAGATTCTCATCTTACAGCCAAAAACAATGCAGAGGCCACAACTCCTAGTTCGCAGTCTGGAATTGCCACAACTAAGCCTAATCCTAGTGGCACTTAGAAAACCAAGTGTTCAAGTTTAGTATACTATGCATTCATACCAAGAGTGGCATAGAGCATAAAGTATATCCAGTTTGGGCTACTTTTTTTTTTTCATCATCATGTATTCATTATTTATGGTACAAGAACTTGCATGCAGTGCTAGCTATGGCATAAACATAACCTGAATCTCAAAACATGCAAACACAAAAGAAACAAGCGGTACCAACTTGTAAAAACAGCCAAAGCGTGTGCGATAGCCAACACAAAATTCCAAGTAACTAGAGGAAACAAGTACAAAATCATAACGAAAAATACAAGCAAGCAAGAAAAAACAAACACTTCTAAAGTGGAACAAAACTAGTGGGAGGCCGAATGGCACAAGGCTTGAAGCCGTGAATCGGGAGCTCCGAATAAGGAGGAGAGGATGCAGGAGGGTGATCCCAGCCCACAAGCGGCATACCTGAAGGGAAAGCAGTGGGCGTTGAATTTAAGTACTTGGCGATTAGTTGCAGAGAGTTTGTATTGGTCGATAGCGACCGGTCCCTACCAGCGTCTGTGAGCCCACGGAGGTGGCGCTCTTGAGGTACCTTGCGGGACTTGCAGTATTGGATGGTATGGGAGGTGTCCTCCTCATCCTACATGCAAAATAGCCAGAGGGGGGAGGGGTCATCAGCAAATTAGGAGGGGTGGGTGGGGATGTAGCTCTTCCCGGAGTGCATTTGGTGGATCCTGGTAGCAATAAACCTCCCAAGGCCCATAAACAGATAGGGCGAGAGAGACGGGGTATAGGTTTAACTGGCTGGGGGGGGAACTGGATAGCTCAATCGTTCGCAAGTGCTGCTTTCACATTCAGCTGGATTGACTGTTAGGATGAGATCCAGTCTTTCATGCAGAATTGGTCCAGTAGAAGGCATTTGGCTGAAGCTACGGGGATGGTTCCGTGAATGTTAGTGAAGGGTAAGGTATGTTGAGCGATCGCATGCAGAAGTAGATCCTTTGTTACAGGGGGCCAGGGGAGGCCGGTTTCCCAGGGAAGAGGAGTATAGACCGATGTCAGGCTCCTAGTAAAGTAGCCATGGTCATCCAAGGCCGGAAATGGGGAGGATGTTGGAAACGAAGGGTGAAGTCTCGTAGTAGTCAGGTTAGCCTCCGGAGAGAGGCTCACATGCTGAATAGCAGTCAGTCTTTATCCATGGGGGATCACCATAGGGAGGAGAGGGAGAGCCAACTTAGATGCCAAGATGCCAACCAGGGTCGATGAGAAGCAGTTCGGGACATACCTCAGGACAGTTTTCCAAAAATGTACATCTGGTCCTGGAGGACGAGGCGCAGCGAAAAAGGACTGCCACTTCCAGGAGAATCGGGGAAATGAGGGAGGAAGCGAGTGGGTGATAGAGAAAGGCAGAGAGGCCTTTACCGGGCCAGGAGAGTCTCTGAATCGTTACAAGAGCCCCTTAGGCCAGAGTGTGTTGTCTAGTGAGGTGTGAGATGGTGACTTTAGAGTATGAAGGCGTTACGGACTCAAACAAGTAGCCAAGCCACCAGCTTGGTTTTGAGGGGTAGAAGACGAGGCCTGCTAGTAATACCGGGACTGGGGGTGGCACGACTTTCTGCACTAAAGTTACTCCGTATATTAGTTCAGTTTTCAGAATCCAGAATGCTACCTCCTGCTTCTTCGCCTGTGGCTGGAGAGATCTGGCAATACCTTGAAGTCTCCGGACATTTCACTGATACGGACTGGAGGCAATAGTGACCGTAAAGTCATTTACATAGGAGAGGATGAGGATCCTAGAAACCAGAAAGTGAAGGGTTGAGACATAGATAGTGAACAGGAGTGGCGAAATCAGGGGCCCTTGTGGGGTGCCAACTGAAACTGGGCACAAGATCTGGGAAGCTACCTGGAAAACTAGATGGCAAAAGTGATCATGGAGAAAGGACCTAATCCATGTGACTATATAGGACTTGACTGCCTTGGTGGCAAGCATTTCGCAAAGTGTGGCGGCTGAGAGGTTTTGGAAGCCCCCCTGAATGTCGTGGAAGTAGGTTGAGACCCAGAGCTTAGGGTACATCAGAAGCTGAACCTCATGGGACATAGTGGCTACCGCATCGAATGTGCTCAGACCCAGGAGGGAACTGGTTTGGTGAGTGGATAAGAGGCCTAGAGAGCAGGCAAGAGCAGTCAGGCGGGTCACCATTGATGCTTTCGAGAATCTTAGACACCGTCTCTGAGCGGACAATGATCCAGAATGAGGCTAGCATGTCAAGGTATGTTTTCCTGACTTATCCAGCACAATGCCTTAGCCTTTTTCATGGACTGGGAATGGTGCCCATAGAGAACCCGTATGCTGACCAGGAAGGTGAGGATGTTGGGGTTTACAGAGTGAACCCTCTTCCAAGCTGAGTAGGGTATCTGGTCCGGTTCAGGGGCGGAGGAAAGCGCGGAGTTTCTGAGAGCAACCACGATTTCCTCCACTGCAAGAGTGGGAACATCATTAGACTTGCGCACGATGGTGGGGGATCTTGAAGACTGCCGTTTAGGGAACAAATATGAGAGGAGCGCCTTGTTGATCACTGTAGAGCGGTCTGTGCTGGGTATTTGAGGGACACTGTCTGGAGGCCTGCAGAAGGAAAAGCGTTTCGCAGTCCCGAGTGTCTGAGGAGTAGCTGCTTTCAGGAAGTTATTCACGTATTTATTTTTGGCCTTCTTGATGGCCTTGAAGTATAGAAGCTGTGCCTCCTTGCATTTCTGCTTTGATGAGAGGAGAGGATCACTCTGTACCGCACGCACTATAGAGTGGAATGCAGACCTCTGCCTTGTAAGGTTGGGGGACTACAAGGATTTGGACCTGTTGGATGGTCTTTTTGCTGGGATGGAGAGCGTAAGCACAGCCCTCAGGCTGCCGAGGGCCATGTTGAACGAGGTAGAGAATGTGTGAGATGTTAGCAAATGGAGACGGGGATCGAACCTCATGGTATTAATCACTTCCTCAAGAGAGAGCCTGTCGGTTCTCGTCCAAGTGGATGCCGGAGGGGGTGGCGAGCCAGCTGCTCTGAAAGCGTTATGAGGATCCAGACATGGTCAGATCCCATCAGGGAGAGGAGTCTGTCACAATATCTAAAGTTTGCAGATAGCATGGTGTTGGCTAAGGCTAAACCTAACACAGAGGGAGGCATATCGGGGTTGAAGAGGAAGTAGGTGCGAGTGCTAGGAGTATTTGGGAAGAAGAACCTCTCCTGCAAAGCCCTCTGGATGAAGGGGGTAGAGGCAGAAAGATCCGAGGTCGAGAAATAATGGCCCTGATCTGCCAATGGGTGGTGAATGTTCAAGTCTCCAACAACTAGTGTGGGCATAGCCGAGTAAGGGAAGGCAACCTAGGGCGAGATAGTACAGCAGAAGCGGGAGCCGTCCCATATGCTGTAGAGGTTTACAACCTGGAATTTGGTGACAAAGGAATCGAAAAAGCCAACGGAGAAGTATAAATCAACTGCCATCCTGTTCCTCGCCTCAGAGAAGACCAGGAGTACTGAAAACTGTTTTGTGGAGGAAAGATGTAGGTAGCAGGCCACTTTGGGCTTGCCACTATGGGAGCAGAAGGGTAAAAATGCTTTGAACCAACAAATGATGGAGGTCTGTTTCGATACCGGGGGGGGTCTTGAAAAGCAACAACAATAGGAGGGAAATTCAAAGATGGAAAGCAATTAAAAATGGAAAGAAACACAACCCAGCTTCCTAAGCTGTTGTGTGGTGGAACAGAGATTGGGTTATGCGAGTCCACCTCTGGCGCGAAACTTACAGGGGTGGTGTGACTAGCCATTACACGCCATCCGGCATCTCTGGCTGTGGGAAAGGAGTCGGGATTGCTACCCTGTGGGATTCAGCAGGGCACCTCTTTGGGGTTTTGGAACTCAGATAGAGGGACGTGTTGGAGGTGCATCGCTACAGCTAGAATGGGATGTTGTCGGATGGAAGGTGGGTAGGAGGGATCGTGTGTTAGCTGAAGGACCCTCACCAGAGCTATTCAATGTGTCAATATCTTCTTCATCCTGCAGAATAGGGGTCTTCCTACAAAGAGTAGGGGGGCGGGGTCTCGATGGGCATTCTCGAGCGACAGCCGGATAAGGGCATTTGCAGACCACTATCCCGTTTGGGCTCTTTGATTTCTTGTTTTATTCTTTTTTTTTTTTTTGTCATCATGTATTTGTTGTTATTTAGGGTACAAGAACTTGCACGCAGCGCAGGCTATGGCATAAACAATCCCCATTCCTCCTTCCGCCAGGCCCTGACCATTCCACAGGACCCTCAGGTACTGGGCCTAACCACACATCGTGCCTACAAGAAAAACCCATCTTTACATCACAAGTAAACTCAGAGAACAGGAGAAGCCNATTCTCGAGCGACAGCCGGATAAGGGCATTTGCAGACCACTATCCCGTTTGGGCTCTTTGATTTCTTTTTTTTTTCTTTTTTTTTTTTTTGTCATCATGTATTTGTTGATATTTAGGGTACAAGAACTTGCACGCAGCGCAGGCTATGGCATAAACAATCCGCATTCCTCCCTCCACCAGGCCCTGACCATATCCTGAAGATACATTTGTCTGGGCCTAACCACACATCGTGCCTACAAGAAAAACCCATCTTTACATCACAAGTAAACTCAGAGAACAGGAGAAGCCTAACTCAGAACCAGCAGGAAAACATAAGAATGTAACAGCCCAGAACATTTCAGAAACAAACAAAAGAACAAAACTCAAAGCTGATCTCACAACAACCATGCTAGGTATATGCGCTGGCAGCAGAAACTGTAGCTGTTATCCAAAAACACAACGCAACCAAGAAAATTGGCCCCCTGTGGGGAACAGTAAAAGATGGTGTAGCATCACAGTGCAAGTTGAGGAAGGGTGTAGCAGTAGGATGCAAGCCGATCGGGCTGCCGGAACAGGTAACTAACCGAACGCGACTATGTCGACTCTTGCTAATCATGTTCGTATCTTGCTAGAGGGTCCCCAGTATAGAAGGCATGCGATGCTGCCACGTCTCTCACATAGTCTCTTGTTTTTTGAAAGATAGCGTCACTTAGTCAATGGGATACCATCACTTACGCCAACCATGGAGAGGGGCGAGATTGACCCATCGGCTTGTTGAAGAGTTCTCATGTACCGCAAACCGTGTTCCTAGCCATCTGAACCATCAGAAGTGAGGGGTCGCCAACTAGGTGGAGGGGCCTCGCTAAGCGAGAAAAGGAGAGGAAACAGGCGGCGCGCGAGGCATACTGGAACCCAGAAGAAGCAAAGCCTAGACCCGTAAAGAAGAGAAGAGGACAGTGAGGAATGGAGGTAGATGGCTGTCACTCGTAGGCTGAAGCCATCGTGGGAGGCGAGGTGGGAGTGGATAGTTCATGAAGGCCAAGCATTGAGGGTTGATTTCAAGCGCGAGGAACATAGAAAAGACAGAGGATGTATCCAGTGTGCGCTAGGACTAGTTATCTTATATACCTTTACAACAGCCCTTACAGCATTCAAGATATTCTTCCAAAAGCTTCTACCGCTAACTCAAACTATTATGGCTTGATTTCATGGTTTCCTCCTAGATTGGTATTGCAAATATAAGACAGTCTATAAGACTATTTACAAGAGAACAAAGGTCTGAATTAATGAGCCATTTGGAAGATGGACTTTACTGTCACTTATTATCAATCCAAATACAAATAACTATAAAGATGTAGATGATATTTACCATAGATGGTGGGCTGTTGTGGCATTAGTGGATTTTGATAGTGATGATACATTTTTCCCGGAGCTGGAAGTTAAGATTGACTGTCCACCTAGTAAGTACAAACTGCTTTTACTCTCTGGCTACCTGTGAGTGATATATACAATCTAGGCTCTGTTATGTTTATATGCCTGCCTGTAGTAGAATATTACAATGGAGCATTTATAGGCAATTCCTATAGTGTAGTCTACCTTACATACTAGGCAATGCAAGATGCGTATGCGGCAGGTACAGGAAAGCCATTGTAGGAGTTTAACAAGATACTGGAATGGTAGTAGAGATCCTGTAGCAACTTGGATGTGTAGATATTTCCCCTAATTTCTACTTTTTTTTAAATTAAATATCACTGCAATAAAAAATACAAACTGCATTGGTTAGGAATACATGAGTTTACTTAAAACAAGGAAAGAATATTTTCAAAATAATATACACAGATCAGGGTCATATGTGGGAATATAGTATGCCGAAATCATATACCCAGAATTTATATGTTCGCTATTTATGCTCTTATGATAGAGGGAGCCAAATACTATACATAGAAGAATATAATTTGTAATTGTGAGTGTGCTTTACTGTTGTTATAAAACATCACTCATCCAGCAGAACAGGGCACCCTGCTAAGTGATGACTTAGGGAATATGACAGTTGGGTTCTACCTAGGGAGTAGATGCGGAAAAGAAAATCCCTGCCTTGCCTCATAGCCCAAACGGGTCCCTGTGTGAGGCAGGATAGGGAGGTATGGCTAGAAGTTAACCCTGGGCTGCACAGATGGTAGAGTAGAAAACAGAAAACCTGCCCTACTCCGCTCTGTAATGAATACTAGTTACTGTGGTTTTGCAGAAAGAAGTGATGTTCAATGAATCACCCAAGTTTGTCAAGAGGTCACTAGTGGTACCTGAATCGCTCAACCTATTTGTAGAGATTTTATCCTCTATTATCTCCAAATTTGGCTGCATACTGCCTGGTATTAGTACAACAAGATTGGCATCGGTTATTGCTACTACTTGTATTTCTTTCTCCTTGCTTGTTTTTTCTTTTCCCATTAAAAGATTCCACATTTTACCACCGTATAGTTGTGGTTCATTTTCCTTTTCTTTGTATAGTTGCTGCAATTTTTCTTTTCCCCTCTAGGTATACAAAGTACCTTTTCTGCTTCTGTCCCTTCTATCTTTTCAGCTACCCTTTTGACAAAGTATTCCCTAATATGCAGGTAGCCAGTTCTGTTGCTGGCTCATAATACATCATATAAATCAGAACATAGGTCTTTAATCGATAGTATGAAGACTTCTCTTTTTCCTGACTAAGATTGAGTTCACTGTTTCACAATAGTACAGAATTCATTAAAATATCTACTGCTATCAGTATCATTGGCACATAGTTGGGCTAGTTGGTCCGCAGCCATTTCGAACTTGGTCTTATAGTTGGGAATTAGTTGACAAGAGGTGAGTTTGATTTTCCAGATTGGTTCCAGTAAAATCAAGTTTGTGGTGTGGGTTTCTTTGTTCAATCTGGCGTTAATACTTGCCATACAACTTTGGAGATTATGTTGGCAGAGATGTCAGCATGAAAGGTTGTATCAACAGCCTAGTACAGAAAGCACTTAGGCCTTATTTGGCATGTCCTAAAAGCTAAGCTTTTATGACATATTTTCAGCATTTTTTACTGAATTAAAGTAAAATTCTGAAGGGGTGTTTGGTAGCAATAAAAAAACCATGGTATTTCGATTCTCAGAATTTTATTCAGAGAATTTATTTTGGTGCAGTATTTCATATAAACCTCTCACACTTAGGGTAATTTCTGAGTCAGCTTTCAATCAATACCATATTTGTTAGACTTTTGAGTTTCAATTAGTAATAAGGAGATTTGTAGAAGTTTTCAAGAAAACATACTATAGACCATACAACATTATACACAACTATGATCCTCCCATATGAATCGGCAGCAACGAGATGAAGGGAGTCTATTCAAACTAGATGGCACCCCACTACTTCAGATTGGCAGCGGCAAGTGTTGAAGAATACAATCAAGTGCTACAGAAGCCATGCCATACATCTATATTAAGCGGTAAAGATTATATCACTGAATTGTTACACACAGTGACAAATGAGAGATAATTCCTAGAAGTCATGTCAATATCCAGAGATATATTTTTAAAGCTAGGTGATTGGCTAAAGATCCATGGCCATCTATGTGATAGAAGATCAGTTAGTATCCAGGAGCAGGTAGCCATATTTGTATAGACAGTAGTATGAGGGTCATCCAATTAAGATGTGCAGAAATGATTTCAACATAGTGGAGAAGCGATAAGTAGGTTAGTTATTCTATTATTCTTAACATGTCTGTTTAGTTTAATGAATAGAAATTAATAGCTATTGCTTATGGAAATAGGTATTTCAACACCATACTCAATGCATTTGTTGAGCTGGAAACGGAATTTGTTCGGCTACTAGACCAGGAGTATCCTCAAGAAATAAAGACCAATAATAAGTTTCGTCATCACTTTAAGAATGCGATTGGTGCTTTAGATGGTAGTCATATCTTAGCTCATATTCCCAGAAAAATACCTATAATATTCCACAATTGTTAGGGTTACATTTCTCCAAATGTAATAGTTGCTTGTACATTTGATATGTGCTTCTCCTTTATTCTGTCTAGATGGGAAGGGTCAGCCAATGATGGAAGGGTTCTGAAGAATGCATTGACAAAAGGGTTTAAAAGACGGGATGGAAAATACTACCTTGCAGATGCAGGTTGTGGGCTAGGAAATGGGTGTCTGACAGCTTATAGAGAAGTCCAATATTATTTAAAGGAACAGTATCGATCACGTAATATGTATGTAGTTGTTATTATATCCAACCAGATCCAGGCTTTATATAGTAACCTCGATTGCTATAATAATACTAATACAAAATGTTGTACATATTGCATATAGACTTGAAACTAAAGAGGAACTATTCAATCTGTGTCATTCCTAACTCAGAAATATTGTGTAGAGAATTCTTGGAGTTCTAAAACACAGATTTTCTATCTTACAAAAGACGGCAGAATATGGACTTCAATTTCAAACAAAACTAGTACTTGTTCTGGCTGGCCTACAGAAGTTTATTCATCAACATTCATCGCATATCAATACCAGCATCGATTCTGATTTTTGGGATGAACTGGAATTAGACTCAGGTCAGGAGGACAACTTGGATATCCTTAATAGTAAGATAGTTTGAATTATACATAGCTCTTATACTAATTGGAACCAAAAAGAACCTATAGTATCACAGCAGTATCCAGATAGAGAGAATCTACTAGTTAATACTATTGAATATAGGAGAAGAAGTGAGATGGCAATTGAAATTAATGAGAATCATTGCCAGGAAAATGGGGAGAGCATGTCTGAGTTATGGAACAGAATTGAAAGTGAGATGTGAAAGGATTATCAATTATACTTGGATGAGAGAAACTAGATTTATAAATATATTGTACATTTAAAAATCTACTCTCATCTCTATCTCCCTTTTCAATTATCTATCAGGTAAAGACCCAGGTCTAGATCCAGTAAAAATATCGGCCTTCTTATACTTTTCCAATAGTTGGACTACCTTTAGCAAGTCATTATCACTTAGAATATCAGTATAATACTTTTCAAGAATCCTGATAGCTAATACCTATTTTGAGGAACTCTCTTTAGTACGCTGGAGTCTAGCTTCTATAACAGCATCTTCCAATGTGGCAGCCAGTACACCCTAGGTACTTGGTATTGTTTTACATTTCTTTCTTGAGCCCGTTGTGGAATCATCTGCACTAGTGATTGAAATTAGGCTATCTTGACTTGCTAAAGTACTTATGCGCCGTCTAGTACTAGATCATCTACCTGTGGCCCTTGTCTGTCAAGATGGACAGACTAAGTGAGTCTGTCCTATTTATATTCATATAAGGTATGCAGAAATACTGGCAATACCTTGTAGAGCTGGGTCAATCAAACTATTATCCAATACACCAGTTACAGCGAAGGCAAGAGATGAAAGTAGAGATAAAGTTGCTTGATCTGTACTTGATTCATAATTTCCACTTCGTGGATATCGGCCTGTTGCACCAGATATTACCAAAAGCTCTTCGATCTAGTAACAATATGGTACAGGTTCGTGTCGCAATTTTGTCGCGCCTTTATGTGTCTAGAGAAAATAGTAGAAACAGATTAGTAAAACCCTTTGATAGAAACCTGAAAGTATATAATAAGGACGCAAAATATTATAATACCTTAAGATAACTTCTTCAAACATCTGCTGGAACTGTTGGAATTCCCTTATTACTATCCCAACTGAACTGAGAATTTTCTTGTAGTGCTTTAACAATCTCAAATTCACTTTTCAACTATTGTCTTATCAGTATCATTCTTATATACTATCAGAAGGAGGATTAAGAAGCTATGCTCAATCAACATAAACAATCTTGAATGTACAAAGGACTACTTCCATTTTGCTTGTATAATAGTGAATGGCTTCACAATAATATATGCAAAGTGAGTATTTAGCTGAGTAACAATAGCTTGCCAAGTAGTTTTCTTGAGACCATTCTCCCCTCGTACTCCACTATGAAGATACTGAAGCAATATTTTAATGAGGAACTTCTCTGTATCTCCAATCCAAATACTGTTACCTATTTTCCACAAGAGAGTTGAAGTGTATGAGCTAGGTAATCAATCAACTAGAGGTAGGAAGGATGGTCCAATAAGCGACTAGGCAACTGAGAGTAGGGTGTAGGAAGGAATAATGGTTGCATTTTTCTGAAAGAGGTGGGTAAAGAGCAAGTGAACCACAGGAAAGACAAGAAAAGATAAATTAAGACTAAACTCAAAGACAATATAGTTGGTAAAGAATAATCTCGAAAGATAGAAAATCAGACCAATCATAGACTGGATTGCGCGAAACAAAGTGAATCAAAGGAGTTAAGATCTAGGACAAGCCCAACAGAGGCAGGAGGTATACTAGGTAGGCAGAATAGAGTAGTTGTGAGCTGATGGAGTTGGTAATTACAGCATGGATTATCTTGGAGCAGGCAAACACTAAAATATACCGGCAATAGCAAGCCAAAGAGTGAAGAACAGGATAAGTAAATACCAGAAAAGGAAGTCAAACTTGAAAGATATGCAAAGTTCAAGTGACCAGTGAGACTGGTAAAGGTAGGGTGCACTAAGCTAAATCTCAACTATGGAGAGAATCAAAGAGAAGACTGAGCATGGCCAAGAAGAAAAATTATTCAAAATCTTAATAATAGAAAGAGAGGAAGAGAGGAATAGAGCAAGAGTGAAAGAAACAGGGGTGGTACAGCGCGCTGAAATTACAGTCAGTTTTGTTCGTGAAAGTGGGGAGCAAAGAAAAAGATTTCACAACTATTTTTGTAGAGTGAGTACTTGGAAACCCTATCTTATTTCCCTATACCATTTTATATATATCATGAATACTGGCCACATTACTAGCAGAAAGCACAAATACTTTGACCCTACCAAACACTAGCTTTTCCATAAAAGCTCAGCTTTCTTATTCTAAAGAATGTTCTGTTTTCACTGAAAAGGAGGCTTTTTTATTCTGTGTTGTACCAAACAGGCCCTTAGCTTTTTTATCCTTTCTTGTCTATTCTCAGATTTGTGGGCCAGCCTTTTAGCTTCATTTGGTATAGGATTCTGAATTAACAGTTTTTCCTGAAACCTTGTCCCATGAGTCCAAGACCTCCAATGCTATCTCCCCATCATCAGTCAAGATTTAATTGTTTTCTTGGTCATGAAGTTTGGAGTAGTCCTTGACAGTAATAGTGAAGCCAGACTTGGCATTCTTATCAGAAGACATGATGATGTAATATCAAGGAGGAATTGTTTGACAGTAGGGAGATGGTGATGTATTGGCTTAGAGTGCTTCAGAGATCTCCTAGTTTATAGTGGAAATGTGGAATTATCTCACAAACCCAGACTTATACCCTGAAAATATTTCTATCTATTGTACTAACTGTTATGATAATGAAGTAACTATAATAACTACAATTTAATCTAAATATTCAAAGATTAATTCAAGCTTGCGCTCTCTCTCTAGCAACAGGACTTCTACTTTTTTTTATTATTTCATATGTTTATCATTTTGTATGAAGGCCAAGTACACAAACTTACATGCAGTAATCAAATTATGGTATGAACAAAACCTACAAATCAAGTACTTGTGATAAAATAAAATCTCAACCTCCACTACAGCCATCCTCCCCCAGTCTCAGAAAAACTTTCTTGAATGTGAATACTAAAATGATAGAACATGTAATGAAATCAAGCAGTCTGCAACCAGGCAGCCACCTCCTGGCCCAGGGTCTACCTTGAGATACAAACCACCAACCATAGAGAAACTTCAACTAAACAAAGATAATCGTGTTCATGAAAGCATCATGGCCAGAGCCAAAGGTGACAGGGTGGAGGGGTAGTATGGTGCGAGCCATAGGGGGGCCGCTGTGAGGCAATAGGAGAGCAGAGGCAGTAGGGTACTAGCCTACCTTAGGCCAGCAGACCAGGGGGATCTGGAATCTCACATATATCTGAAGCGGTATTTCCAGCAGGGAGACCAAGGAAGCCTGACTGTGAGGAGGAGCACAACCATAGGAAGAACTGCTGAGTATAATCCCGGGACGCAGGGAGAGGAACTGGTGGGCAGGGAGAGGAGCTGGCAAGCAGGGCTGAGAGCGAGGGGGGAGGGCCATGGCAGCTAGTAGATGCTTATTGACAGTGCTGACAAGTGAAGAGGAGGAAATGTTTTTGTCGGAAAGCAAACCAACATTCGCCCTCTCACGATCAAAACTCATAGTGTTGAAATTTGAATTGAGAAGAAACTAATAGTTGCAGAGCGTGCTCTAGTAACAGGACTGAGGATGTCCTTTATATACACCCATATGGTTATGCAAACACTGCCTTATACCAAGGAAATCTCTAGAAACTACAAGAATATACTAGTATATATACTCAGTCATGTGGCTGTATCACATGACCAACACAGCCCCATCACTAGATAGGAAAGAAATAACATAATTTTCAATAAAATATTCTAAGACTTACTCAATAATATTACACTACAGCTATAAAAGATTATTCTTTCTTTACACAAGACATTGTTCTTAAGATTTTGTAACCTTTAAGCTTTAGGGGTATCATTTTTAGTACTGTTTTATGATGTTATTTGTGTAACAACCCTTTATAGAAAAAATGTAACAACTATAATTCAAAATACTACAAGAATCAGTACTACAATTGAGACGAAATTTAGTGCTACTGATGCTCCAGAAGTGCAAGATATTTTTAGTGCAAAAAAATGCATTTTGATATTTTTCAAATTTTTTGCTTCAGAAGCTGCAAATTACAGTATATAAGGCTCAGGAATATTTTTTGAACTGATGAATATATATACTCTACATTTATATGAAGCTTTCTAGGCTAAAAAAAATTGTTCGGTGTTGAGTGCCCAAGTGTAGGTTCTAAAAAAAACGCGTTCATATTAGACCTTACCCCACCTTTTTCCCTCTTCTAGTCTAGCCTCACTAACAGTAGTCACAGTTTCTAGTTCAGCAGACCAACATTCTATTAAGACACTGGAAGGGGGTAGGATTTCACAAAACTTTATACAAATTCGAAGACCCCTATGTCTAGTTCAACAGTTGAATTTGGTGAGAAATTGGGATTGTCAAAGGTTCTTTCCGGTTCAGCGGGGATCTAGCCTAGCGGGGATCTAGCCCAGCGTGTCCCGGGACAGCGGGGTGTGAGTATATAATGAAGGGTGGGTTCAGGGTTTGAGTTATGTGGTGTCGCGCACGGGATTTCCAGAGCGACACTGGATTGAGGATTCGTTGTAGAAATTTATTACCTCTATTCCATCTGCTACGCGACATTGTAAAATCCTAAAATACACTAAGTGGGATAGCCATATATACATAACAACTCCTCCCCCCTTTACCCCACCCCCCATCTCGCCTCGCCTCACGACCTTCTCTTCCCCCCAACCTTCCTCCCCGCCACCACCTCCAACCTCCTCCTTGCGGCACTAGCCGCAGCCCTGGGCAGCCAAACCCTTGAACCAAGCACGATAGCGCCCGTAAACAACGCCAGACTCCCCGCCTGATGGGTAGCCGCTAAATGCGTAGGGACCATGTACACCAAGGTCCCAACGCCCAGCAAAACCTGCAAGATGGCCAAACGCATCACTCCGGCAATCCCCCTTTTCCCGTTTTTCGTGAGCGCCCCGGCGACGGCGGGGTTCAATCTCGAGTAAGCGAACACCGCAGTGATGAAGGAAAGGGTGGATATGGCAAGACATCGGTGATCGAATTGCACGGTTGTGGGGTTTTCCAGCATGTTGCGCCACCACGTGTCCGAGTGATCCTGATGCCGGGCGTAGAATGGGTCCATGAGCTCCGTGAGTGGGGGAATGTACCCGTTGCCCATTTTTGGGAATTCATTGTAAATAAGGCCTGCATCCAAGCCGGCGACCAGACCGCCGGACATGGCGGTTATGAACACCAGTACACCGATCGCGCCTACCAGACGGCGGAACGGGCGGAGCACGGGGTTGGATAGTGCATTGAACTCGTTAATTGCGGCTGCCGGGTCCGGTAGTAGAAGGCGGTTCTCACGAAGGACCGATAGCCCATTCCATAACATTGCCGCGTACACCGCGAATGCGGCGCCCAGGTGC
The DNA here is from genome assembly GCA_014065205.1 of Tuber brumale. Taxonomy (NCBI): domain Eukaryota; kingdom Fungi; phylum Ascomycota; class Pezizomycetes; order Pezizales; family Tuberaceae; genus Tuber; species Tuber brumale. The sequence continues at coordinate 360,866 of JACCEG010000003.1, read as the reverse complement.
GCCGTTAAGCGGTACTGGCTGACGCGCGGGTGCGCTCCTGGTTGCCGGAATAGGTCGTCCTTAAGGCCGGATTTTACCATCCACCACCCTATCCCGCCCTGAAGGGCTATAAGCCCGGATATGCCGCTTAGGCGGAGCGCCATGCGCCGGCTTACACGCCCTCGCGCGACAAAGTAGATTGCTGGCAGGACGAAGAAAAGGCCAATCATTCGCCCGAGAACTCGGTGCGTCCACTCCATGTAGTAGATGAATTTGTATTCGTCTAGGGTCATGTTTGGGTTCAGGATGCGGTATTCGGGGGAGTTGCGGTATTTACCGAAATTGGATTCCCAGTCCTCGGCGGAGAGCGGAGGGAGGGTGCCCGTTATTGGTTTCCATTCTGTTATGCTTAGGCTAGGGGGTTGTTAGTGTGGGGTATTAAAAATTGTAGAATGCGTGAGGGAGGGGATACCCGGACTCGGTCAGCCGAGTGAGTCCGCCTAGGACTACTATGCCGAAGACTAGTCCCGCAGAGCTCAGCAGCCAGTAGCCCACGTTCGAGGAACTAATGTCCGGAAAGAATGGGTGGGTTTTGGTACCGGCATTGAGGGTTAGAGAGTTGCGGGCGAAGGTGTTTGCCAAAGTACCTAAGGGAGACGAGTGCTTTCCGGGGCGGGTGGCGGTGGTGGCTTTGTTGCGGCTTGTATTGGTAAGGGAGAAGTTCCGCACTCGCAGCAGAATCAATGGGGAAGCCGGTTTTGACTTTGCAATTGCCAGCAGCGATCGTGGTAGTCTGAGTGTTGTGGTGCGGGAGAGACTTGTACGGCAGATGTTCGCTGAGATTCCCCGCGGTGTCAGGTTTGCGAAAGACATTTTGCTTCTTGATCAACCTCTCTCTGCGGGACCAGTTTTCGGGATTGCTTTTCGTGGTGTAAAGAGTGGCAATTTCGGAAGGATTTGCTTACTCAAGGGGGGTAAGTCAATGAGATATTCGTATTGTGGGCACTGTACTTGAGTAGAGAGGACCCGGAGGGGCAAGCCACGAACTATCAGGCCATGATCGGGGGATGGCCCGATGCCCCCCGCTAACCCAGTTGCAGCTGACCAATCAGGTACAGGCGGCTCTGGGCCCTAAAGAGACGCTCTCATCATGGAATATGACTCGCACCATTGATTTAATTTATTTCGCGAACCGCAAAAACCGCAAACTCCCTGTCTAACATACCGGTACTGTAGACCCTATGGACCTCAGTGACAACAATTACCCACAACGGCGGGCTCCCGAGTCCAGATTTAGGTTTATATGGGATCATACATTTACACCAACTTTTCCGAGCCCACTGTAATAGCCATTTCCTGATTATGCGATGTTGCATTATGATTGGTTTGGTTGAGGCAGCAGGCACGAGGTTTAAGGTGGACCTGGACTTCGCAGTTGAGGAAATATACTGGTCAAACAAAAGGCCTAGATTGTCTCTAAATCTACTAGTGTAAGTGCTAAACTACAAAGGCAAAGCAACCACATACTTTACAGTGCACTTTCCTCAAAGCTCAATTATTCTGAACCTCAATGATACTCAAGGTAATACAATGGAAATACCTGAATTTACTATGAATCTGGAGGATGAGTGTGAGGTTGAGTAATAAATAGTAAAAGCTAATATGTGAGTACATGAACTAGAAGAGTCGTATCCATGTATGATGCTACCTTCTAGTCTGAGAAACATGGCAGGAAGATACTATTTGCAAAGTAAGGGCAGTTACCATATACAAGCCTAAACAGGGATATCCTGGTATTACAGTGCTATTAGATATTGAGGTTAATAATATCTTGAAATCTGGTCACCAAGTTTGAGAACAAGTAGAAATTTCATCTAGACAGCTTCTTACAACGTTACCTCTACTGTTACTTTTTGAGAATATGAACCTTTTTCTAATACTAATACCTAGAGGGTCTAAAATCCTTGCTGAGATAGGTAAGGACAATTTGATATCAACTATTAAATATAACTGAAAAATCTACCTCATATGGCTCTGTAATATCTAAGAAAGGCCTGATCTCAAAAGGGTATTAAAGGGCAGGTTTTTAAATGCCATTCACAAATAAGGACTGAAAAGCCTATCAGGTAAATTAAAAATTCATCTGAGAATCAGAATATGAGTACTGATAAGAGTTCCACTAGTCTTGAGTGAATTAGGAGCTAGATTAAGATCATGGGGCAGATTGAGCTTTTACTAAAGACTTTATGATAAAAGTTGCAATATTATTTTAGTATGACATGTAAAGACGAAGTAAAATAAGTAGTGCCTAGAATATAAAGATAAGGAAAGACAAATAGTTATGTTGGGTGCAATAATAATATAGAATTAGAAGAAACTATACTATATATAAGATAGGAAAACACCAAGGAAGAAGATAGCGCATCAGCAAAAACAAAAATCTAGTTCACATTTTGAGCATCTAGTGTGTCTTGTGCATCCGGACTTTTGATTCACATCTAGATTATAATTTTTGTAAATACTTCAATTCAATTGTTTAAAATAACTTGCATTTATTGGCACTAACTCTAGATTCCTATTTTGGGTACATATAGGAATTTGAAGTAAAATTATCATTTTTAGCAATCAATATTTTAATGAGTAATTTACAAAGTATTTGATAAGTCAATAAGTCCAAACTATATAATCTTCTTATATAATATGATATGAATCTAATATGATATTACCTTTTTGTACTAGTGTGATTTTGTATATTAAAGATTGGTTAAGACACAAACAAGGATAATAGGATATACAAAATGTACAAAATGCGAATGAGATAATATTGTTGCTGATAAAGTCAAAGCACATAATAGAAGCCAAAGAGGCAATTGCGGAGATTAATCAGTTGTAGGTATTAGAGTATAAATGAAAAAATCAGTAGTTGGAAAACTCAACAGAGTTGGTACATTGTGTTAGATATTCTACTCCACTTTGGTTATTGTATATATCTTGTGACAAGTAATAATACTAGCTTGCTTTCTCTAATAAATATATATGGAAATACTTTTCTTCAGAGAATATCATCTTATCTCTCTTTGGTTAGTCAAGACCTTAGTCATTATTCTTAAGCCTGTGACTTATATTCCTTGATTGAATGCTAATAATCAAAGTCTATTGTAAACTAGTAAGAGTTGGTTAAATAACCTGAATTCTTTTAAGCATCCATGTAGGAGAGTATGATAGTTGGTTGCACGAAAAACTAACTACTCAGGTAGACTGGCTCTTTCATATTATTCTTTCTACAACTTGCTTACAAATCAAAGCAACTCTGAGTCACAATTGCAACTTATATGTTTACCTAATATAAAAGTAATATGATATCATTATTGGTCACATGTGTTAGCCACATGACCTCTTAATAAGTCATGTGTATGAAATAATATATTTTTTTGCACAGCTTCCATGGTCATGTACATAACTCCTATGACATCTTAATAGGTTAGGTGTGTGAAAGTATGATGCATACCACATACAACGTGTACCAGTGGCATGGCAAAGTGTAATGCCTTATATAATCTGGGTAATCAATATTTTAAAGATTTTATAGGTCAAAAATGTTGGGTTTGTTTAATTAAGAAAACTTTTATTCAGAAAAAAGTATGATACTATAATATATAGGATAGTATGCATATCAAATACATCTACATTTGAATAAACTTAGAGCCATTGCTATTTTCTTTAATCGTTTTCTTCTAATTCCAGATCTTTGAGTACTTGAATTGGCAACAACTGAGGGACAAGTGGAATTGGAATTACCTGATTTCTGTCTAGAGAGTAAGATATCTGCAAGTTGCCAGTTTGTATGAGGTGTTTTGATTGTATATATTGAATTAAGAAAGTAAAATAAGGTAAAATTTAGTTATAGAACTTAGAAGGTCTGTAATAATATTCTCTTATTTTGTGTATACTATATTTTCTTTTCATTTTTCCTATAAACATTATTACACAATAGTAATATACAAAATTTAAAAATTATGAAAAAAACAACTATGAATTGGACTTGAACTCTTAGCCTCCAAAAACTAGAAATTTAGGTCCAAGTGCTAATACCTGGATTATATAAGACATTACATTTTGAAATGCCATTAGTATACATTGTATGTGGTGTACATCATAAACTATAACAAACAATATCCTTGGTCTTTTCGATAGTCCCCAGTACCTCTCAATAAGTTATATGCATGAAATTATTAAATAACAAGTGAGACCCTATGATGAATATTCTTATAATAGCACAAACATCCTCATTTACTATATATCAGTTAGGGAGTGTGACACATTTGAATAAAAATGAGCTAGCACAGGTCAATTACTGATGAGATTAGGTAAAAGTAACCATATATGTTATTACAGAATAATAATTTAACTCCTTATATTACTGCAGCTTAATAAGAATAGTTATATTGAACAGCCTTAGAGTAGAATGAAATTTAAGGCAGATAATTCAGATAGAATAAAAAGTGTATGTGGAATTGAAGTATAATGGTATGTGAAGCGTATTGCAGAAACAAAATTCTAGCCTGTATACAAGGAGTAGTGAAAAGGAAATCTGAATTTCAACAGCAAGCAACTATTCTGCATCTAATGTAGTACGGTAGTATTTCTTTTTCTTAATTTGTGAAACCTTTACTGTTATCTATTTTCCCAGCCTCACTCAGTCCTGCTTTCAATTGTATACAATTGTACTATAAACTACTCTGCTGTATGATTGACTAAAACATCAATAAAAGTTAGAAAAAACTATAAAGCTTTAGCTTTTTGTCAGAATTTTCACTTATTTGTAGTTATTAATTGCTTTTGTTTTAATAGAACCTATCGTGATTTCATATATATTGATAATGAATATCAAGTATTCTGTTTCCTGCATATAGAAATCAGATTTCAATAATTGGACTTTAACTTAAGCCTCTCATAGCACTACCAGCACTTCACATATATCTTTTCAAAGTTATTACAGGTTGTCCGAATATATTAGTATATTATTTAGGCATGTGATATTGCACATACTTAAATATTTGCTGTATTTGAAGTTGATCTACAGTTGAACATTAGCTGTTACATTGGAGGGTGAGAAGAGTATTACATAGTATTCATTCAATCTAAATTATGCATGAAATGCTATTTTCTATTTGTCTCCTTTGGCTATTTCTACATTGTAATACTTATCTTTGATGGTAATTTTGGTATAGTATTTACCTGTTTCTAATTCATCTACCAGCTAATTATATAGAAATAAGGAGAATTGATTTTTGTTTGGTTACAAGGGTTTATCCTCTGAAGTTCATCTAGAGTTCATATTTTCCATTCCTTTTTGTGATAAAGAGTATAGGATCTTTTATTCCTTAGGAGAATTGTATTATTTAGTGTCTTTACAAGGTTTAGTTTAGGTATTTCTAGAGTGTATTTAGTTCCTCCTCTATTAATGAGTAGAGTTTCATAAATAGTACCTTCTTTCCTTCTTCCAAATTTATCTTATAATTCTCTCTTGGCCATTCAGAGAAATCCATTCATTCTATCTTCTCTATGATGATCAGTTAATCATGATATTCTTCGAGAACCAGTTGTGCTAGTATAGCATTCTATCTTGCAATTTTATGCTCCTGTAATATCCTTGTTTGAATTGTAGACACATCTACTATAGTGGATTCTTTGTCTTGGTCACACTCAAATATTTTCTTTATACTGCCAGTTTTAGTAGAGTCGACAGAAGACTATTCCTGACCTAAATAACATATCAGCTATAGGTTTCTGGTCTTCTTTAATTTGTTACTTTATTGTTTTATCGGTATTTTTAAACTCTACATCATTTCATTCCGCTTTCTTCTACTAGTAGTCTTTTGAAAGTTCCTATATATGAATAGCTTTAATAATTTTCTGAGCTATTCGGTCTTAAATTTTCACTTCTTTATTTTATTTTTTCAGGTTAACCTACAGGACTTGAATTTCTTTTCAGTAGTTTACATCTACTACTAGTACTCTTGTAGCTATTCCACTCTAAGTAGCTCTGCCACTTTATGATGTGATTTGTAACTATGTTCAAATAAGTACTCTGATATCAATTCTTATGATATAATTGACTACTTTTTTGCTTGTATAGTAGTATCCTTTTATAGAATTTAGATGTAGCGACACAATCTTAATAGCTTGAGTATGAGAATGCGCTACAATATTAAAGATATCCTATAGGTACACTTAGGTGAGGAGGATAGTAGTAGGAAGGCTGATTGGTAGCAGTTGTTGTCCTTGTTTCATTCTAATACTCGGAGCAGTAACCAGCTATATATACAGGTATGCATACTTAAGTGAAGAAAAGAAATAATCAGGAAAATCTTGGAAGAAACATGAGTGTGACCAGGTTTGACTGCAAAAAACTGCCCAGAAAATCCTAAATAAAATATATATAAACCGTAATAGCGTGAGGGATTTTAACTGGAAAAACAACATACAATGTACCTTCTAAAAAGGTTGAAGTACATAAGTAAGAATAACCGAAACATCTCGCGCATGCAATAAAAAAATATATATCCAATTATCCCATCATTATCATGAAATATAAATGAAATATCTGTTGTATATACTCTAGCTGTAGTAATGTTTATGATCTATAGGTAACTAGAAATATAACTAAGGAGAGAAATACAAGTTATTTAAAAAGAAATCTACTTATGAAACAAATAAAGAGGAAATTTCAACACCTTTGTGCTGTTCAGGTCATGCCCTATAACTATTGTTAATCCTCGGACTAGTATCTTTGTATCAAATTAAAGTCCTCATATGTGAATACCTTTTTTGTCTAGAATTTCTTCCAGTTCTCACTGGCTTGTAAGATCTATTAACCTTATACTACTTTGTTGGATATTTATTTTTAGTCATTAAATTTTTGCCATTAGGTTTTAATTTTACTACCTTCTTTGCTTATACTATGTCATTCTTTGTGGTTGTTTCTATAGACAACCTTATGTACTATTTGCATCTGAAGCTAGGTTGTCCTTTTTCTCAGTCACTTTCAGAGATTTGTTCTCTATTCTAATTTTTTTTCTTTCTCTTTTCTTTTTACAAATGTTTCATTTGATATAAAGAGGATAAAAAGGACCATTAAAGTTGAAACCACAAGATCTTGAAAACCTCTGCCCTCAGCCATACTTTAACAGCTGAACTGAAAACTCTCAATAGTTGAAAACAGCCTCTTGCAAACAATATCCCAATTATCACAAAGGAAAACTAGCAGTTGTAAGATTCCTCTAGAATACCTCCACTCTGCCTGACAGTAAACAAAATTAATACCAGTAAGTAAATACCAGTATCTAAGCTAACTGACACTCAAAGTCACAATACTATACGTCTAACTAATCTCATATGGTGTAGTTAGAGTATAGGTACTCATGTCTCGGTTGCTCTAAGAGTAAAGACAGCTAGCCTCAGAAGACCTGCTTTCTCTAAAGTAGAAGGCCATATCTGGTAGGCAAACTTGATATCTCTAGCAATTCTGTAATGAAATTAGCAACACCGAGGTACTACTTTGGATATAGGGAATCAGTAATGTGCTAGTTGATAATAGTATAATATTAGTTGAGAAGGAGAAGTGGTTGTAGGATACAAGGTACATATGTAGGAGTAGTAGTATAGTATTACCAAAAGATTATCCTGCATTCAATACAGACCCCTGATATGTAGATATTACAAGCACTGTTATTACTTCATGTGTGTTTTGCCTGCGTAGACCCCTGTCATACCCTCCTGTACATTCAGATCATCCTGTGTTATAACCGCTTTCTTGCTTATGTCCTACACATCCTCAGTTGTGACCCATTACTTAAGAGTATCTTGTCTGTCTATTGCCATAGCCTAATGTCAGGTCCACATCCTCTTTCATTTCACAACCTGATACTTGCCTCTAGTTGCCTTCTATTAGATCAAGCTCCTAGTGCCATGACCTGTTACTCCTATACATCTCATTTCTGTAGGTCATCTTGCTCTGTATTATAGAATCTTCTCCATTGCTCACCAATATTCAGTAGTAGTCTCAATGCCCTGATCTCTACCATTACTGCTTGTTGCATCTTAAAGTCTCAGAGTAGTACTTCACGTGTCGTGGTACTGTCACAGTAGGTAAGTTATTATTGCGTTATCTCTGAATCTGTTAAGCATATGGAGATCTGAGACAAGAAGTGCACAGACTTTACAGTAGGGTAACTGTGCATACACCCTCAATTTCCAGAAGCCAACACCCCTCTCAGGCCCCATTACAGGGCCTGCATATTATTAGCTAGATTTTACGAGTTGCGTCCCATAACTATAATACCATATCAGTGAAGCCCACTTCATAACACTAGGTACATCGCTACTATCCATCTGATCGCAGGTTGATTGCAGGGTATATTGGAGTGGACCTATAGCGACATTTGAGAAGTGGGCCGTAAGATTTCTGCTAGAGCACGATTGAGATAACAGCCTTCAAGATTAGGCTTCCTAAATTATGGGCTACACGTGATGGGACGTTTTTGGTGAAATACTCCCAGGGGGTGTCCCAGTAGTGGAAGCTATTGACAATATACCGAATCCACCCAGACCCTTTTGAGATCAGCTGTAGGTTGGTTGGACCTAGGAATAAGGCTCCTCTATGGAGGCCAGAAGACTAAGCGGAAGCATGCTAGGATAGGAAGACGTAGATAAGCCGAAGACCCTTAAGAAGTCGACATGTCTACCTTGGACTTACAATTGTCAGTAGGTAACCCAATATGAAACTGATCACTTCATCACTGAAGAGACCAATAGAATAAGAGTCAGCAGGACTAAAGTAATATAATAGTCTATATGGATAACTAAGTTGAAGACCGCTGCTTGGTATAACAAATAGCTCTGTCAACTCGATAGATGAATACAATTCCATAACCATGAAAGGGTGCAAGAAGTTTCAGGGTCAAACAATGTTCACACTTATAAGATTCTGGACATTTGCATATTAAAACTAGAGTGGTACTGCAGAGGCATAGTAGTTAGAACTAGTCCATGAACACTCAGATGCTGGACATAAATATCATTGTACCTCCTGAGATTTGCAGACATCATCAAGCAACTGAGAAGAGATCTTATCAATATAAAATTATTTTACAATTCAAATCTTTACCTTACCTCTTTTTCGAGACAAGCCTTTTTCAATAGATTCTGCAATCAAAGATTTAGCCTATGTCACTCAGTTATACTACAGTTTAGCCTCCTTTTAACAGAATCTCCAATGCCAGTCTAATTGCATTCAGGTGATATCTATGGTTGGTCATACATGCAGGCTGATTTTCTACATCATTTGTGCTTGTCATGGGCTTATCATACAATTGACACTCTTCTATATCAATTGTTGCTCTAATTGCTTTTCTTGATTACTCTTCAATTATGCCTAAGTTTATCGTACTATCTAATAACCTTGTCATCTCCCCATAACTCATGCCATAATTTAGGACCTATTCTGTTGCAGCAGTTGCCCAAGTGCCAGGGATTTAGTCTGGGGCTATTGCTTGTCGTGAGAGTAATGGTGTTAGACTAAATCTTATTTCATCTTTTTTGGAAGCCCGAGACCCTGTCAACCATTAGGAACCAGCGCTGGACCTGACCATCTAGGGTTCATACAACACCAATGTTTATTGCGATGATTTGTTAGTATATCTTATTGATTACCTGTAAATAGAGCCAGCTATTGACCAGTTATCGCTAGTCTATACACGAGATCATGTGGGCCAGGCCTACAATTGTGCTAATATCTACAATACAAAGATTGCACCTATCTGGTATTACTAGCAGATATGCTGTAACAGGATCATGTAACCCGGATGGGAATCCAGAGTTAAGTACATTTTACATCGGTACACTTGTGCATGAGTAGACTCTATCCAGGTGCCGGAGGTATTCCTACTTGAAGAGAGATATTGTAACCGCCTCTCGAGAGATGCGGTAATCGTAGGGTTAACGGGCTTTGTTCTGTACCAAGGTGGTAACTAGCGAATCAAAGTCCGGAGGCTTTAGCCAAGGTTGTTGAATAGGCTTCTTACTGTATCGCAACTACTGAAGTCTCCGAGATGTTTGGTAGATCTCAAACTAAAGATTCTTGAAGCGAACTGAAGAGAGTAACTGTTCAACCAAGTATATTGTAAACTCTGTCTGCCGAAGTCTGCTCCTTCTAACGAGAAGAATAGCAGTTCTTAAATACACTTCCTAGGCTACCGAGAGCCTTGTTCTCATAACATAATAGACTCCAAAATGGTAGCCTCGAAACCAAACATAAAACATATAGAGTATCAAACCCTATACTATCAGGCTAGAGGCACACCTCGTTTCCTGAAACATATTCAAAACTCAAACAATATCAACTGGTACATGAAAATCCTAAACCAGTAACCAGTACCGGTTACAGATATGAGTTCTCCCAGAAACCGACCTCGTAGTGCACCATATATTTAGTCTGCATCACTTGACATGTGAACTCCATCATTGTGACTAGTTGAGTTTCGGGTGAGTCTGGTGCTCGTACATTATGCCAAGTGGACATTATAGACCTTGGTTTCTTGCAATACTGGAACCCCGATTTCAAGTTATGTCAGGGGTCCAACTGTGAAGGGACAAAGTATTGCAAGATCTTACAGAATATAGCACTCTATGGGAAGGCTCCGCTGGCTATATCTTAGTAGTTTGAGTTACGTATTCTTAGCTATGATGTCTAAATCCTTGCAAAAGGTACTGTGGTTGGCGATGTCGACGTGATGTCCCTTCAGGGTCATACAAGGTAATAGTCGAGTTTTGGTCCTGCCTTGGTCTAAAGGATCAATGACGCTTGTGAGGATATCAGCTCTGGAGCCTTGAAGAGAATCAAGGTTCGAAAGTCTCATTTGGATCGACTAGTGCCTTCTATAGTTGTGCTGCATTGGCCTTATCGAATCGTTCTAATTGAATTGGGACGATCCATCTTTCCTTGCTTCATAGTACCAGAGCTTGCGATCCTCTGTTGAATACTGTGGGATGGTGTAATAGAGGTACATATGATGGCGGAAGTAACCTAATAGATGCATGTTAATGGAGTTGTAACAAGATTCTGTATAGATTAATTCCCTCTGTTAGTTGTTCATTGTTTTCTTCATTCTGATACAGCTTCTGTACCTGGTACCACTAGGATATAGTGAGAGATTGTGCTACAAACCTTCAATATTGTTACTATTTGGTATGCTACTCCTGAATCTTTGGCCCTATAGGTTTTGAAATCCAGAACTCTGAGAAGATGTCCTTTATGGAATGAAATCGATTAAGATATTGATTCATATAATCCCAGGTCTCAGGCATATGAATACTATATTTTGCCATCAAACCAAAGTCAAGTAATAACTTGACACATGTGAAGGCACTGTTGAAAGGTTACTGTTGGCTACTATCAGAAAGTCTCAAGTCAATTCTGAGAACTCATAAAAGGTAATATTCTAAGTTCTTTATCTCCTGTCCTTGCTACTGCATAACTTCACCGTATGCTTTTCTAGGTACGAAGAATGCAGGGTATTGCAGTAAAGCTTTCCATGTCTGATCAAATGCTTCATTCTGCTCATGTATCCTCAGAACTAGTTGAACCCAATCTATCATGTGCTTGAATAGTGTTAGATAAACTGTAGGGAGCAAATCTGAGTGATGATGATTGGTGATGGAAGTACAAGGAAGTCTGTAAAAAACATTTCGCCTGATCTTAGTACCAAGAGCCACTAAAGTGGCCTCGACATCACCCTAGGTAGAGGCCCACAACTCATACAGAATTCTCTTCACAAGGTGCTTGTCTCTTATATAGTTCCAAGCAGAATCCCTCTCCTAGCTGTTTGATCCTAATATATCCAGAGGCACCTCACATTTAAGGCATCCATTGGATTTCATACAATGCAGTATGATATTTTCCATATGGTCCAAAATCCATATCATCAAGATAGCAAAACAGTTGTAAACTTTTTCATCCCCACTGTCAATTGGTACACTGTCAAGTGTGGCTACCATTGAGAGCTCCCATTGGAGCTGGAATATGCCTTGTAATATGTCTTTAATAATCTGTCTCTGGTGGTTATTTGTGACAGCTTTGTGTGCAAACTTTAGAGGTATAGAAAATAGCGCAGCTAGGAGAACATTCATCATTTTGGGTTTGTTATACTTAGTCGAGAGAATATTTTTGATTCTCACTGACACAGGCCATGCCTTAATGTCATCTGAGAACATGCTCAAGTCTGTGTCATCCAATTTTCCAATAATTGGAACCACAGTTGTACTAGGTGGAAGTGTTTCCTGCACAGATCAGCCAGTATTTTGATAAAAAGGAGGTGTGCCAGGTCTGCAATCTGTACCTGAACATCCTAACATCAGTCCACAGTATACATTTCAGCATATGCTCACATCTGATTAGAATCGTAGCCTTATTATAGGACATAAACAAAATTGGTTTCATACACACTTAGCTAATGAACATATTGGACGCAGTACAGAATATTATGGTAGGAGAAAGGTAAAGTTCTACTCCTGTGCTCAACTTAACCTTTGAACTATGCTGGATATACACTGTACTGATCCAATGAATCCTAGGTGATTTACTAACAGATCTATCGAGCCCTAGCAAATGTCCATGAATTGCCCCAGCCATTTCTAAAATATATATTAATCCATGTCTTGGATACCTTGCTTTGTATGAAACAAGATGAACTTGTGAAATGTGCATACTAGCAAATGGGGCCTATAGATCCTTACAGAACTTCTAGTGTTCTTCCTCAAATCCTTTGACACCTTGAACCAGGTAACCTGCATTTACATAATAGTCTTGTATAGCTGACATCACAGACATATTGACAGTTTAGATAGCCTTGGCCTCAATCTCATAGGTAATATCAGTATCAGGTGTGTCTACCTGGCAGCTAATGGGGTCTAGTCTCATTCGTAATTGGAATCCAGCTGATCACTATCGCGTGGCTTGGAGTCAAAGAACTATCTATTACATTCACAATCATGAGGACCATTTGGAGTCCAAGCATGCTGTTACTGCAAAGGTAGAAGAATCATGAGATTATTATTTAAGGTTTAGATATGACACTAATATGAGCTGGTGGAGGTGTATTTACAGTAATGAAATCAACATTTGGTTGTCATAGGGGGACTCAACTCACAGAGTGATTGGGATGCATATGGGTGATACAAGGTGGTAGTAGAATTCAGAAGAGTATGTGTATGGACTGTCACAATAGGAGGCATCAAGTTCTGATAATCAAAGATGCAGCTGATGGTCAATTCGGTTTAGCCCTGTCACGTTTGTGGCAGATAGTGCAAGGAGACGTTTGTGGCAAATAGTGGAAGGAGATGTTTGTGGCAGATAGTGGAAGGAGATGTTTTACCATGATAAAGATATTCATCGCGAGGTTTTAGTTTGATTTACTTTCACGCACATGATCTATTAAGAGGTCATGGGGGCAGCGTACGAGGCCAAGCAGGCTGCGCAGTTTGATTTACTTTCACGCACATGACCTATTAAGAGGTCATGGGAGCAGCAAACGAGGCCAAGGAGGCTGCGCAAGTTGATTAACTTTCAGGCACATGACCTATTAAGAGGCCAGGTGGTTTACGCATATGACCAATGATGTGGTCCAATGATGGTTTTCATGAGTCACGATTATGACTCATAGTTGTTTTGATTTATAAGCGGGTTGAGGGAAGTACTATAAAAGGAGGCCGGTAGAGCCTGGTAGTTAGTTCTTCACGCAACCACCTATTATACTTTCTTAGCTATGCTTTTAAGAATAGATTCTATTCTACCACTTCGAGAGTTCTACCGCGATACGACTTGATTATTAGCGTTCAAGAATTCAACGTAGACACCGGTCTAAGAATTATACTCAAGGTCTTGGTAAAGAAAAGAGACGAAGTAGAGGAGCAGTAAGGAAGGGAAGTATCGCACTATTACAACAAGACTAACAGAAGGCTGTTGCCTGTCGCATGATTCATAGTGATATTAGGAGATAGGTAGGATACCTAACATTTGGTTACGTCTCGGAAGCGACACCCAACAGCAATATGGAGGCAGAACAGAGAGGAGGAGGGACAGGGGCGACCCCGGCCCTAGCAGCACCATTGAATGTGCTGCGCATGAGAGGAGAACAACTGGAATACATGGTAACAGGACTCAGGCCTGCATAAACGATGGAAGGACTCAAAGTAAGGAACCCCGACGCCTTCGACAGAGAACAAACCAGACTCAGAGGATTCCTGGTACAACTTAAACTGTACTATGAAGCCAAAGAATGGACGAGCGAGCACGACGACAAGAAGATCAGATTCGCAAAAACCCTGCTCAGGGGTACAGCAGACAAGTGGATCACTCAAATCATGGAAGGGACAACCACTAAGGTGTGGTACGAATGGGAAGAGTTCGAGAGAGATCCCCGAGCTCAGTTCGAGGACAACGACAAACGACAAGGTGCAACGAACCAGATAGAGAAAATGGTTCAAGAAAAAAGATGGTCATCGAATTCTGGCACAACATACAGCTATTAGCCCCGGATGCCGAATACGATAGGCATACCCTACGATGACAACTCTTAAGGGGGGTCCACGAAGAATTGCCCGAAGCATGGAACAACGTGGACAGAGTTTTCAACGCGACCGAAGAACTGGCCCAATGGTTTGCGGAGCTCGAGAATAGGAAGAACCAAGGACGAAGCAACTGAGAGAGACCGGTGCGACAACAAAATGGACAACCGAGGGCCCTAACGACCAACCAAGGAGAAGAGTCAATGGACCTTGACGCAATAAGTGGAACAACCCAACGATTCCAGAGACCAGGACAGAGGTTCAGACAAGCCTGGAGACCAATACGTGCGAACCTGCCATGGATAACACCGGAATAGTTCCGGAAGCGCAGGGACAGCAACTTGTGCTTCCGCTGCGGAAAGGTAGGACATCAAGCAGGCGAATGTCCAGACAAGAATGCCAAGATTTGAGAAACAGGAGGCGGGCAATCGGAAGAAACAGAGGAGGGTTTAAACGACGACTGTCCCCCGTAACGAGTGGTCTGAGGGACCACCAGCATGAAAAATCCACTACGACTATGCGCATGTCGACGGCAACGGACTACAAGACACAAATCAACACAACGGATAACAACGACGACGAATTGGATCAACTGATGATAAAAATGAAAATACTCTCAAAAAACGGGATTACTGAAACCCATGCAATGGTCGATTCAGGAGCAACAGAGGACTTTATCGCCAGAAAATTCTACAATACCCACCGGATACCGCGCATAAAAATCGACAAACCCAGGAATATCTATGTGGTTAACGGGGAAAAAAGCAAGGCGGGCCCCATTACCCACACGGCCGAAATAGCTATGGAAACAGGATCTCATCAGGAAACGATAATATTACAAGTAGAAAATATGGTCAAACATACTGCTCTCCTGGGGACACCATGGCTAAAGAAAGACAACACGAATATCGATTGGGAAAAAAGACAGATCGACTTCAGAAGCGAGAGGTGTACCCAGGTATGCCTAAATGAATCACCAAAAATCAACGCAGTACCGGCCAGACTGGCCAGATGGGAAAAGGAATAAAGTCGGATCACGGAGACAAGAAGCGAAAAAGAGGATATCCGAATCCAACTATTGGATATTGAAGCAAAAATACCAACCAAAGGGTCGAAGGGAGCGGCTGTACAGGACCCGGACAGCATCCAAGAAGAAATCATCCACACAAAAGGGCAAGCGATGACAAAAATAGGAATAGCGATCGGACTACTGGATAGTACCTATAGACGAATTGCCCCACCAAGTAGATTAGTGACCAAGCCTGGCCTAACTACAGGTGCGAGGGGAATAGACATAGACTATCGCGGAGAAATCAAGGTTCTCTTGATAAACGCGAAAGAAGAAGACTAGGAAGTCAAAAAAGGAGATCGGGTCGCACAGTTAATTGTCGAAAGAATCGCCAACAGAGGACTACAAGAAGTAGTCGGCCTCGACAAAACAAAAAGACAAGATCATAGATTTGAAGGTACCGGAAAGAACACCTGTGAAGAAACCGAAGAACAACGCTTCGATATTAGCTTTGTATTAGCCAAGACCTTGGGAAAGCTATATCGAAAAGGAGAACAAACCGGTGTTCTCAAATGGGGACAAGAAGAAGAAGGGATGACAATTGCGGAGACCTCGATGATCAGTACCAGATTAGCAGTACGACAAGAACCACAAAAAAGAAAGCGACTATAAGACAACTGGTACCAAGCGAATACCAGGACTTCTTAGACATGTTCGAAGAAGGAGAAAGGACTGACTTGTCAGAGTACAGATGAGAAGACTACAGGATCAACCTAGTGGGCAGAGCACAGTTCATAAAACTTTACTCCTTGAGAGAAGAAGAGTTGAAGGCTATACGAGATTACCTCCAGCAGAACCTGGAGAGAGGATGGATAGGGCCATCCTCATCAGCAGCAGGAGCACCGATATTATTCGTCAAGAAAAAGGACGGAAAGCTCAGACTATACACTGACTTTCGAGGACTGAATGCAGTCACCTAGGAGGAATGATATCCACTACCGCTGATCAATGAAGCATTAGATAGATTGGGGAAGGCCCAATACCACACAAAACTAGACATCAAGGATGCCTACCACAATATCAGAATATTTGAGGGAGACAAATGGAAAGCGGCCTTGCGAACACGACACAGCTTATAAGAATACCCGGTAATGCTGTTTGGAATGTCCAACACACCGGCAACATTCCAAAGATGGATCAACACCAAACTCAGCAGGTTCTTGGATATATGCTGTCTCGTCTATCTAGATGATATTCTCATCTATTCAAAAGCGATGGAACAACACCGGTGGGACATCCGAAACGGTATGCAGGGCTTAAGGGAAGCGAAGATAAAACTAAAACCCACGAAATGCGAATTCCACCAACAGGAAATCGAATATTTGGGGTTTGTCATCAACCCTGATGGAATACGAACCGACCTGGTCAAGACAGCAGCAATCAACGAATGGAAACCACCAAAGAGCATATAAGGAGTATAAAGCTTCTTGGGCTTTTGCAACTTTTACCAGTGATTCGTCGAAGAATTCAGCAGAGTGGCAAAACCACTATCCGAGACAACGAAAAAAGACACCAAATCGAACTGGACGGACAAGCAGCGAAGAGTATTCGATAAATTAAGGAACAAACTCACCACGGCACCAATACTGCGACACTCTGATCCAAAATTACCAATCATGATCGAAACTGATGCGGTGAATTACGTCTGCTCGGGGATTCTATCACCGTTAGGCGCTGACAAACTATGGCGCCTGGTGGCATTCCGATCGAAGACAATGACCAAAGACGAATGCCACTACGACATCCACGATAAAGAACTATTGGCGATAGTTCAGGCACTTAAGGCATGGTGAAAATATGCACTGGGAAACGAACACGATATTAGGATGGTAACTGACCACAAAAACCACCACGCCTTCACTACCACCAAAGAACTCAACCAATGACAAACGCGATGGAGTGAAACCCTATCTCAATATCACATCAAGATTGAGTACCGACCTGGAAAACAAGCAGGACAACCCGATGCCGTTACCAGAAGACAAGAAGACCTACCAACCAAGGAAGATGAAAGAATCCCGCAGAGAAAAAGGATTCTCTTACCAAAGGAAAGGTACTGCAAAGACGAAAAGGAAAACGCAAGAAACGAATCCATCAACAAGATGGAAACAGCAATATTATCCAATGACGACCATACAGAATGGATACCAAGTATGATGGGGAAGGATACCGAAATACAAGCAATCAGGAAAGCTTTAAACGACAAGCAAAAAGAAATGAAGGGAATAGCATGCGGGCTATGCGAAGAAAAAGAGTGATATCTTTGGTATGACCACAAGATAAGGATTGCGGACAACGAACCTCTGTGAACAGAAAGGATAAGGAGAAACCACGACATACCACAAGTGGGACATGGCAGAACAGCCAAAACTACGGAACTAATTAGGAGATCATACTATTGGCCAACGATAAGGGAGGATGTCAAGAGATATGTCAAGAACTGTGAGATATGCTAGAGGATGAAGGGAGTACATCACGCGCCATACAGATTGCTAAAACCTATCGGACCACCAGGAAGATCATGACAATCTATTGCTATGGATTGCATAACAGGGCTTCCAGAATCGAAAGGTTATGATGCAATATTGGTCATTATTGATCGCCTGACTAAGATGGCCCACTTCATACCCTGCAGAACAGACAAGGACACACAACAATTCTTTCACCTCTGCAAAGACCAGGTGTTCAGAATCCATGGACTACAGAAAGATATCACATCAGACAGAGGATCACTATTCACGGCAAATATCTGGAAAGAAATCACCAGAGAATGGCACATCAAAAGGAAACGCAGCGCGGTATTCCACCCGCAAACAGATGGACAAACAGAAAGGACAAATGCCATGTTGGAACAATATCTACGGGCATACAACAATTATCAGCGGGACAACTGGGCCGATATGCTAGCAACTGCAGAGTTCGCATACAGCAACAGAAAACAAGAAACGACCAAGACGACACCCTTCTTTGCGAACTACGGATACGATCCAATATACAAACCGGCAAAATACAACATACTTGCACAATCAATCGAAATGAAAAACATGCCACAATTACATGACATATTACGAGAAGAAATATGCCATGCTCAAGAAAAACAGAAACAATACGATGATCGCCAGCGAAAAAACCCGTTCCTAACCTCCAAGTCAAGGACAAGGTGTAGTTGATACCAAGGAATATACGGACCACGCAACCATCGAGGAAATTGGACTACAAGAAATTAGGACCATACAGAATCAACGAACCTATCGGACTAAGAGCATATATACTCGACCTCCCTCGCTCGATAAACAACACTCATCCAACATTTCACATCAGTCTCCTCAAACCCTACCAAGACAACATCTTCGCATCACAAAAGAAACTTCCTCCGCCGCCCATCGAGATCGAGGGCGAAGACGAATATGAACTTGCGAAAATCATCATCGCAAGACTACACTACAACAAACTCCAATACCAAGCCAAGTGGACAGGCTACTCAGAAGAACACGATCAAGAGTCGTACCCAGCCACTAATTTCACCAATACACCAGGTGCCATCTGGCAATTTCACCAAAACTACCCCGACAAGGCCAGACTTCTGCCCAATGGAAGAAGGAGTTTGGATCAAGGAAGAAGTCAATGACGAGGATTGGGTCCAACTCATGGACCTACCAATCAGGAAAACGAAGGAAACGGAAGAAGAGAAAGCACACAAGTGTCTGTCATGGACCCGGTGCTACGACGACGGGCACCCCACCCGCTACAAGGAGAAGATGGGAACAAATTACTTTCCCAAGAAAAGAGACAGGACACCACCGGTGTCGTCTCCCCTAGGCGACAAGAACAAGATTTCGGGGACAATATCTACAGGGAGGGGGGCTAAAAAATCCAAGAAAGTCACCTGGGAATAGGACCCAGCACCATCGCCGATCTCGTCGGCAACACAGGAGGATACGGTAGAAAGCCTGCAGAGGGAACTGATCACGATCAGCGAACAAAAATCAACGGTAGAAGTAAAGAAAGGACTCTACAAAGGCTAGGCTTCGATGTGGGAGTAGAAGGCAAGGGAATGGGGGAAAAAGAAGGTGCAGCTGCCAAGAGCAGTAACGGCTCAACAGGTCAGGGCTAGTTTGGGGGAATACAAAGTTGGGAAAATGGACTCCCAACTGAAGAGGAGGGATGCGAGGATCCCAAGGTTGGAAAACCTTCAAAAAGAGAGCAAGAATTGGATGCATCAGTTAGGGGGCAATATCCTGCAGACGACGGGAAACGAAGGGGAGGATAAGTGTTCCTGATGGCCTAATGGGACTTAGGCACGTGGGGAAAGGGGAGCTATTGTCTTGTTTGTGGCAGATAGTGGAAGGAGATGTTTGTGGCAGATAGTGGAAGGAGATGTTTGTGGCAGATAGTGGAAGGAGATGTTTTACCATGATGAAGATATTCATCATGAGGTTTTAGTTTGATTTACTTTCACGCACATGATCTATTAAGACATCATGGGGGCAGCGCACGAGGCCAAGGGGGCTGCGCAGTTTGATTTACTTTCACGCACATGACCTACTAAGAGGTCATGGGGGCAGCGCACGAGGCCAAGGAGGCTGCGCAAGTTGATTAACTTGCATGCACATGACCTATTAAGAGGCCAGGTGCTTTACACATATGACCAATGATGTGGTCATATGATGGTTTTCATGAGTCACGATTATGACTCATAGTTGTTTTGATTTATAAGCGGGTTGAGGGAAGGACTATGAAAGGAGGCCGGTAGAGCCTGGTAGTTAGTTCTTCACGCAACCACCTATTATACTTTCTTACCTATACTTTTAAGAATAGATTCTATTCTACCACTTCGAGAGTTCGACCATGATATGACTTGATTATTAGCGTTCAACAATTGAACGTAGTCAACGGTCTAAGAATAATACTCAAGGCCTTGGTAAAGGAAAGAGACGAAGTAGCGGAGCACTAAGGAAGAGAAGTATCGCACTATTACAACGAGACTAACAGAAGGCTGTTGCCTGTCGCAGGATACATAGTGATATCAGGAGATAGGTAGGATACCTAACAAGCCTGTAGTATTTCAACAAAAACACCAATGGGTGTGAGATGTGCTTGATGGCTCAACCTTCAATTCAGAATAAATCTTGAGAATCTTGGAAGCTTAAGAAGACACCAGTGACTTGGGTATTTAAACTGAATTGAATATGATTAAGGAAGTCCTACCCGAAATAATATACTCTATGGACACTCCATTGACAATATCCATCTCACTTACAATATTCCCAATTGGAATGAACCAGCAAAAATAGACCAAAACAATCGAACTCAGTATGTTCATATGCCAATTGTTCTGACGGGAGGCATAGCTCCACCTGTGGCACATGTATCACCTGCTACCTATTGCTTGTATTAGGTCCATTACGGTGGTTAAATCCAGTATTTGTTACAGGTTGTCTGGGTTCCAAAAACCTGCGGGGCCCTGCCCTCCATTCCTGGCACACCCCCGGCCTATGGTCCAGGGCGGGGCCTGTTTTCATGCATCCACTGCCCCTCTGTCAGTGCATGTCCCCACTACATTCATGGCCCTGGAGAGGGCCCTGTCTATTAAGTATCCCTGGACAGAATCCTGTAATTTTTGCTATTCCCTGTCCAGGTCCAAATCACCCTTTGCCATGCCTATTATATAGCTTAGGGTGAGCCATAACTACCTTTTGGAGATCAGATGTTCAATTTCTCGATATGTGTAAACCCATTTATATAATGGGTATAGTAAAAATTGTACAGTATATCTTACACAAACTGCTATCATAGGCATAGCACTTTTATACACATAGTGCTATCGTACGCTTAGTACTATCATACGCACAGCACTATCATACGCACAAAATCATACTTACAAAATAATACACTTAGTATTGTCCACACCCTGGTTCTCAAAACAATACGCACTGTAGATAATCTTACCTGCCACATTGGTTTAGAGCATTGATCACGTAGCTCACAGTATTGGAGGAGTATAAATCAACACGGACAATGACCAAGCAAATAGAAGGAAAAATCATGCAAATAAAAATGTTTGGATTAGTGATACGAAACTGGTAGAAATCAAGTACCATTACCCATTTCACTAAAGCACCCACAAAGACCACGAAACACAAAAACACCTACAAAAAAACCGCGTAGACATAATTCCTAGGTGGGCCAAAAGCCCACCCATCCTACTTGCCCCAGCTGCACCAATCCCATCAACCCTGCACCAGTTCCACTTGCCCTCGTTCTACCAACTCAAGCTGCCCCCCCCCCCTCTTATTCTAGACAACAGGACTACTACTCATCCCAAGGCCCTCCTGCACTGCAGCCCCTCCCACAAGTAGTACGCAAGGGGTTGATATTAATATGCATCCTGCTGGTAGTACATTTGGGAGTATTGTTACCCCTACCCCACATTAGACCACGGGCACCAGAGGGTCCTCCTTGCTAATAATTGAAACCTTCTACACCTCCATTGCCCCCACCATCCCCATCATGACCCACATCTTGGCTCACATCCCGAACCCCCTCCATATCCCCATCTTCATTCACATTCTCAGCCCCGTCAGCATCCGAGTCTCCAATATTTCCCGCCCTATTATTTTCCCCTCCATCATCGCCACCACTGTCACGGTTGTCACGGTTGTTACCATCATCACCGCCATGTCCCCCAATGTCTTGGGCTGTGCTTAGCAAGTACCGATGCCCACTAGAGTGAGGTTGATTGTAATCGTCATAGTTATCGTCATTGTTGTCATTGGAGGAGGGAGGGTGGGCAGGACCAGTGAGCACGTTTACATGCCGCATCTGTTTCTCCTGACTCACCTAATCAGCCTTTCTGGCCATGATCTGCAAAACATTGCCCACTAACCTCGGGTCTGAGACCATGAGTGTAACCCGCCCAGTGTGCGCCGTGCTCTGGGCACCAGCTATGAATAATTAGTAAACCGTATAAACTTATTAGGATAGGACTCGTAGCTCCACTTACCAGGCATATTCTGGACCAGAGGTTCCTCTGCTGCCATCTAAAGGCATTCAATAGCTGAGCTTTGCCAACGCGACTGCTGCTGAAGAGGGAGGTGGGAGACAATTTCCAGGCAGAGAGGGTAGACTGTGGCTTTTGCGATCAGGTATCTCCCATCACAGCGATACTTGATAATTTCACCTATCGCTAACCTTCCGGTTGGGTATCTCACAGGGAGTTACACTCCGTTCACAACGTTCATGACTTTCTTCTTATCGAGATGCCTCTTTGAACACCCCCAATTGCCACCCCCCTGGGATTCCAAGACACCTTTGTTTGCACTATTTTCAGGAAGCATCAAGAAATTTTTGTTGGTGTTTGCCATTTTTTCTTTTTTGTGCTTTTTTTTTTGGTTGAGGGGGGATGTTGCATATTTTCTTTTCTTAGAGGTGGAGAGTTAGAGGTGAGTGTCAGAGGTGAGTAAGGAGGAGGTAGATGAGGAGGTTCTTGCGGAGAACATTAGGGTTTCTACTCAGAGTGAGAGTATGTGATTACAGCTATTGGTAGGACAAGGTGACTCAGAGATACGAGTAAGCATACATGTGTGTGTCCGCAAATCTCTGTGTATGCATACGTATTCCATTGTTTGCATATGCCTCCTATTGCTTCTCTAATGAACATGTCATGATATTAGGGTTAGGAGAAGGAAGAAGCTTTCCAGAAGAGAGGGAGGGAGGAATATATACCCACCGGGATTTATGCTCCGTACATATCAAACTACATTTTCAAACAAATCAAGTTCCCAATAGCTTAGGCAAAATTTTTCATGAACGATATTGCTTCACCAGAACTGATATTACCATAAAAGGAGGGAGGCCAGAAGATATTTCATTTGGGATTCACGCTCTCTACACATCAAACTACCTTGTCAGAGAAATCAAGTTCCTTGTAGCCTAGGTGTATTTTTTCATCAACGATGATGCTAGACTGGAACTAGTATTGCCGCAAAAGGTGGGTAGAGCTCTGTACCATTGAATTGTACTTTGAACAAGTTTGAGTAAGACTATAACTGAATAATTGTGGAGACAAATATTGTACTATGCTTTACACATAGAATTGCCTTGAAAATTGTGTATGAAAGGTTGTATGTATACAAAGATATTATATCTTTCCTCTTGGAGTATCAAGTATACAATCGTGATTACTAGATGATGTCAGTAGGTAGCACATACCCATGTCAGTTATTTCAAAACATGATTCAACCTAGGTCATACAGTCTGCTTCTGCATTATTCTATCTACTTATGATACAAGAGTATAATCAATTGGCTGAGGTTTTAGGGTAATTGTACTTACAATTTATTTGGTAGAGTTTGTTGGTGGGGCAGGGTTGGCTTTGGACGCAGTTCCATTTCTGGATATTGTCAAGTTTTCAACATACACCTTCTCTTTTCCTTTTATAATAAGAGTTAAACTGCGGCTTTTCCCTCAAAACCCTCTAACACCATACAAATTAGCCATCACCTAATTCGCACCGCACTAAGATCTGGAAAAAAACATCCTAATGAACACCTTCTACCACGCCACCTCTACTCCCTTCTACTCTCCCCATACCCATTTGATCACACACCGCCCCTCATCCACTCTGCCTCCACTATTCCTTATTACTTTCTCCGCTTGCCATCTTCCTAAAGCTGGGCCTGCTTCCAAATTTATTTCTGAAAATCATATGCACAGGTAGGCACCAATCACAGGCATAAATTATCTGCATAAATCATATGCACATTATACATACAAGCTAATGAGAGAACAGAACACACCTCAATGGTATCAGTGTACAAGTAGAGACCACTTCCAGCAAGAGCTTTGGATCACTCATTGAACCCAGAAAGTATCTGCCACAATGAGCACAAAGTGAATCCTACTCCTCTTGAGACTGCATGCAAACCTGCCAGTTCCAATAGGAGAAACCATCTGGAGCAAGCCCGAGTGTTTGCGCAGAGGTTTGTGGACTACCTTGCTCTAAGCAACCAAGTCAAAGCTGTAGTAAACCAAGAGATGGTAGTTGAACAAAATGAAGTCTGGGAGCAAGAAGGCCATGTGATCCTAGCAGATTGGCAGTAATACTATACGAACCAGTTCATTGAACACAGTTTGCCACTTACTAACTTGCTGATCCCAATCGAAGTCCCCACCCCCCCCGGTTCCCCTGTGCCCTGACAGAACGTTTCGCCCCAGGAGCAAGCAGCAGTAGGAATAAATAATCTCCTTGAGCAGGTAATAAAGAGGCCTCAAAGCCATACAAGTGGGTCTCCTACATTTCCCAGAACCATTACCACCACGTCAAGGCCCCCACCTCCCTTACCCACCCATTGCCTCTCCAACCATCTCCCCCTCATATCGGCCTATATGAGCAGACCTGCCAGTTTCAATCAAAGATGGCAGAAGGTATCAGGAGTGTAGCACCCTTACTATCCCCCCAGAATAGCACATGTGGTTCAATCTCCCCATCATGAGCATTTACCACGGGATGCGTTAGTACTGTTCAAGAACCCGCCTGGAAATGGACAAGGCTTAGGATTGGACATGGCAGAAAGATCTCTGAGATGAGTCTTATGTAGTCTGCTAGGTCATCTTGATTCCCTAAACCCTGTCTAAATAATTGGCAAGTTCTATTGGTGATATCTATACTAATATTAAGGGTGTTTTAGCTCTGCCTAATCCCTTAATGCTTACTGCTACCGAAGAGTGTACCTCAGAATTCCAGCTAGTGGAGGGTGATAGGGAGTCGGATTTGGACATAATGGTCTGGGAGCAGTAGCAGGATGAAAAGGGTAGAGCTTTGATCAATCAAATAAAGCCTATTGAGTGGCTATTACCCAATGCTGAGGTCTCTGAGGAGTGGGAAGAGGGCGAAGAAGATAAAGATGTTGATCTTGTGAATCTCTGCAGGTCTGCTGATAGGGACAGCAATGGCTCGGAGGACTCTGATGGGATCTACGGGGAAAAGGATGTGGATATGGAGGATGAGGAGGGGTAGGAGCAAGCACTGTCCCGGAAGTTTGTTAAGTCCGAGGATGAGGACATCAACATAATGGAAAAGTGGGATTCAGATGAGAATCGGTTCAGCCCCAGCATGCAGGAGATTTCAAAACACCTGCTTGCGCAGACTATAACCCCCAAAGACTTCTTTTCCGGCTCAGAAGACTGGTAAGACAGCATAGCATTGCTCATGTTGTTACCAAGAGGCAGTAGTTCCTGGCTGGTAATGCTCGTCTCATTGTTGATCTCGAGGCCACCAAAAGGGAAGATGCTGCCCAGTAAGGAATTACTCTTAAAGAGATAGATGAGATCGACTGTGAGATGGACTGACTGGCACTCCTTAACATACCGAACATGCGATTTACAAAGCGGGTGAAACAGGAGCTGCCCGAATAATCTTTTTCATTTCTGATTTGATACTCCTTTTTTCTCCCTATTTATCTCCTTCCTTCCCAGTTGCCCATTCCACCAGCCTTCATCTTCTCCCATTCCTCCTGCCTCCCCCAGGAGCAGCCCTGCCTATGACCTGTACTTTAACCCCTTGTTACATCCCCAGCGTATTTAAAATTACCTTTTGTAGATAATAATAGGTGCAAGGACTGAAGCTGATTTTGCTGCATAATGCATTATATTCGAAGCTGCTATGGTTGATATGCACAGAGTAATATGTCATTATATATACCATGGCCAATCACATAGGCAACAAAAAAAATATATGTCCAGAACAATACACCCATATTCATACACTAAGCTATATGCCCAAAACTATACACCCATGTGCTGACACTCCAAGCCTTATGCTCCAAGACACATGCACACCCAGATACTCTGCAACTAGAAGATATATGCCCAAAACCACTCACCCGAAACTGTACGACCCAATTCATACTAAATTTATAAGCATCCAGGTACTATTCAAATCTAATATTTCCTTATTACTAGTATAATTACAGAATCCAAATGAGCAAGTTAAGTCTGCTTATTTCTGTAGACAATCTAGTCTGCGTGGTCTGCTGGATAGAATTCTATTAGGGAATCAATATCGGAATCTACAATTGCATAATGAATAACACCCATAATGATCCTACTACTCGTACCTCCACTTTGCATCATTTTCATTGAATAAACTGTGGCATGAATATAGATTCCTGCGTTTAGAGGAACAAGAATCGCGTCGTACTCTGCATCATCACAATCCAAAAATCCCGATAGCTTTTCCTTTATCTGAAGCTCCAAGCTTTCAGATTGGTCCTCTCAGATATTGGTTCTCAATCAGTATTTCCTATCCAATACTGGAGTATACAGTCTGACCTTTGGAAAATCTACTATACCTGCCTCCTAGTAGCATGAACAAGGTGTAAACTGTAAGCATCATTAGATAATTGAGTTACAAAAGAATTGTATTCAAGTTACCTTGTGATCCCAGGCAATTGAGTAGAGTTAGGAATATGAGAACAAGGTTGGCTCAAAGTCACTGTAGCTGTCCAGGGAGCTTTATAGGAGGTTATTTGTCTCAATAAAGTTATAGTCTGTCCCAATACCAACTATGGCAAGAAGGCACAGAAGTGAAATTGTATCAGGCTGGGTGTACCCTAGTGGGTCGGTCCCAGTAAAAATGTGGGTCACAGTACCATACTTGATTTCAGCGTGCGAGATTGGTTTCTGCAGGATGTAGAATCATAGTGCTTTTGTAGTGGAGAAAGAAGTTAGCAATAAAGAAATACTTTGACATTGTTGGTAGTCACCAGTGGGAAGATACTGGAAAGTAGCAGATAAACTCTTGAACAGGATAACGACGGAATAATTAGCAATTCAGCATACTGGAAGCTGTTGTCAAAGTTAGCCACTTATGGATTGGACTAATCTGTATCAAGTTCAAGGGAGTAGAAGAACATTTAATTTACAAAAACAAGAACCATATTATTCTGAACCTGATTCTGGAAGCAAGTGCAACATTATTTTTCCCTTCACTACACAGCGGTTGGAATGACATTGCCGAAAATCTTTCAAGCTTGAAACTCGGCCCTCAATCTCATAACCCATATTAAGTGCTTGTATGATGACCAGGGATTCCAGTGTTCTAGGTTCCAACATTCCAGCTATCTTCCTGCCTCTAACCAATTTGACTGACTTGGCTCCCTTTACCCAGTCCAATCAACAGAGCTTTAACTGGTGTTGTCGCGCAATCCTTGGTAACTGGTTATTAGCCTGAGAATGGTTGATATCTCACTATTAGCATTTTAGCACTGATAATATGGATATGAGTCTGTGACGGAATGCGGTAATAGTGTACGGAAAAAGAAGGGCAAAGTCTTACTTTTAAATAATAAGTGATAAATAGTCTCTTGGTTCATTAAAACCTATCATCAAGGTCTGAAACTCCTGAATTAGAACCGACTCCACTGGCACAGTAGTCATTGTCTGTGCAGATACAGAGAAAAGAGTAGATAGCGATAGATTCAGTATAGCAGACTTGTAAGTTCACGGGGAATAGTAGCTAAGTAATGGGCAATCTCATTGGATAACCTAGTATTTATATCCAAAAGCTACAACCATAAATCACACTCGATCACGCAGAAAACAAGACCAGCATAGTACTATGTTATATTTCTGTACAATCTCCTAGCCCTTGGAATTGCATCGAATCGTTCACAGAGCCCAAGAGCATTCTGGCGAGCAGCTCTGAATATAAAATTAGGTTGCCGAGTAAAGGTGAAGGCATTATATCTGGGTGCTCACATGGGATTAGAGAATTTGGATAAAAGCTCTACTATGGTTATGTTAGATTATGTGCTCCTTAGCAGTGCATTTTAACAACTGCTCCAGATTCAAACTAGGATAAGCTTAAAGGTTATTCATAGTTTATCCGCTGATATCTAACTCTCAATTGTAGTAGTTTCTGCTGAGCTCCATACCCTAATATTTACAAATGAATTTAAGTGTAATCATAAGCACAAGTCGTAAGCACAAATTATACTCACAAAAACCATAAGCACAAAGGTCATCTGTACAAGTCATATGCATGAAATCCTATGAACAATTAGTACACAAAGATGTATCTGCAGGGAACTGAATAACAAAATACAGCCAGGTGAGGTGCCTAGTAGCTCAGACAGTATCTTGTAACAACTCATTGCCTGAATCTAAAAACCCTTTTTTGTAGGATATTACAACCGAAAGACTTCTATTACACCAACTATCCAAAGCCACCAATCATGGAGCAATACTGCGACTATGATACTCAAGATGCCTGCACAACCCGAATCCTCTACAGCTGCCTGTGGTAGCCTACACTCCCACCGTGGCAGTCAAAGGGCCCACTAGGCCAGCAGTGTAAGAAGCCATACCTGCTTTCTACGTGTACTCAAAAGTCCAACCAGGGACCAGTCTCTGTCTCTATCTCGACTATCTGTTGAATCCAGTCCATACGCGAGTGATGGCCCAGTGATACCAACTCCAAGACCTCTGGCTAGTGCCTGTCGAGCACTGTTTTCCAGTTCCACAATACCATTGCACCTATATTCTGTTTCACTGCTAGCTGGAAACCAAGATCATGCTCGGAACAAGCTCCTGTTACCAGCTGCGACTTCAGTAATGAGTGATGCAAATTGATTTGGGATACTGGAAAACCTTTATGGCTATACGGAAGAATATCGTAAGAGCAGGATGGAGTGGTAGAAAGAAACAGCAGGATTTATGGCATAAACTGCAAAATATGCTGGTATAAATAAGGTCAGAGAGAACTCTGATCTTGGAAGTCCATATATGTGGAAATACTTACACCAATGCGATGACAACTCAGGCTGTGCTATGGGTACATGATGGGTGATGTGCATCATCCGCAAGATGGTTCTCGCTCACCCAAGTGGTACAGGCACCAGCTCAATGCACCATCACAACCAATCCTCAGCATACCACAGGTCTAGCAAGTTTACCAGATTTGATACTGGAAGTTCACCTGGCACAGATATCCTTATGCTATGGCAAATAGGAATAGAAACTGGGAATTGGGGTGGGATAATAGATCTAGAAACACTAATGGAGTTCAAACAGCACCTTTACAAAGAATACTTCCTAAATGCCTTCTGTGCAATAAATCTTGTGTTTAATTGGTCAAACAACCTTGCCGTCCACTCATCCTTTAAATATATTCGTCCAGGCGTTGAAGTCCCTAGCCCAACTATGCTAACAAGACATTTAAAAGGGCCCAGTAACTCTATCCTGGGCGAGATTTGAACCTGTTTCTCAGTTGATGAAAGGATTTCCCTGACTATGGATGCATAGACTTCACCAAATAAACTCGTATTTCTGGCACTGGTGGCCTATTGGGTCTCAGATAACTAGCAGATAGAGGAAGTACTAATTGGGTTTGAGCAAATAAAAGGTTCTCATGCGGGTTCCAATGTGTCAGGGATTATTAATAAAGTCCTTGCTGAATTCAGAATTCAGGAGAGAATTCTTAGTTTCACCACCGATAGTGCTAGTAACAACAAAACGCACACAGAAGCCTTAAACAATGCAGTAGGTTCACTATCAATTCAATTGTCCCCAATAGAAAACCATATTCCACGTGTGGCCCATGTTGTTCGGCTTATTCTTGCGGCATTTATGAGTTCTGTGAAGGAGAAATCAAATGATGGTCATATGCTCCCTGGCATTAAGGCAAATTATATCGATAAGGTTGTGAGTTTGGATAATGGCTTTCACAAGACAACAGAAAGGGTAATATCCCAGACCCCATATACTCGCAACAGTTTCACAAACTGCCCCATATATCATCACATATGTACAGATTCATATGCCCAAATTAAAAACCCTGTAGTGCAAAAGAGAGAATATAAATAATATGACTCCTGGAGCTACAGAGAAAGATATCTAATTCATCTGAATTGTTCCTCAATAGTACACCCGAGTCATGGTATAGAGAATACTAATCAGGTTTTGTATACATTAGCATAGGAAAATAAGTATAGCTATGGGAGCTGCACCTCGGTGCCAGCAGCACTTCATTGAGATACAGAACGACAGGGTGGATATCTTAACTGTGCTCATCTACGATGTCAAAACACGATAGAACTCAACTCTAAATATGTTGCAGATATCGGTGCATTTCCGTGAATTCATGAAGGATTGGTTACAAACTTATCCATATTTCGCGCCACTCTTGTCCACCCCTGATGAATGAAACCAGGTTGAGTACATCTTGGAAGTACTTCAGCCCCTCTGGTTTTGGACCCAGTGGATGTCAAAAACACGTAGAGTGTTGGTTAATTACATATTCCAAGTCTACAAAGACATCTTTGATTATTTAGAATTGCAAATGAAAGTTTTTGAATGCATTCAGATGCAGTAGAAGGGTGACATTCGTAAAGGTTTGTTGGGAGTAAAACTAAAGGCAGCAGTTTATTATAGTAAAACCGAAAACCCACGAAGCCATCTGTTTGGCATTGGAGCTTGTCTCAACCCATATTTCATACTAAACCTATTTCGTGACTGGGATTTAGTTGATGCTGCCAGTGAGACTGATTACAATAAGTCATATAAAAAGCAGTTTATTCCTTATTATGATGTCCACTAGGCACCAATGAATGCCTGATATCCTGATACAACAATTGCACTGAGTGGTCTGAATATTCGATCACAATATCTACACAGATCGCAATTGAAAACTATTATGAATTAGGCACCTGCATAAATTGAATAGGAATCTGAGGTTAAATCTCGGGAGCCACCTACCGCAGCCTCGAATTCCACCCCTGACACAAATCCAACTGGGATCTTGTACACAGCAAGCATACTGGAGTGGTGGATGATTAATGCTGGGAGGTTTCCAAATTTAGCCTGGATGGCTAAGGAAACTTTTGCAGTCCATGGAGGCAGTGTTGCTGTTGAATGCATATTTAGCATTGCAAGGGATGTGGTTCCATATTGCCAATCCCAATTGCAAAGCAGTACAATTACGGCCTCAATCCGGGTGAAATCATCTGAGTAAAAAGAATTACAGCTTAGAGCGTGCAAATTATGACCGCGAATGGGAGGCAGCAAGGTCAGAAGAAATGGTAGCAATTGAGAATTACCATGGTTGGATAGATAGGCAGGACCAGAGTGATGAGGAGTATTATGACTTTATATCTGACAATGACGAGTCACAAAAAAAAGATACAGCATGGTATTTTGTTGATCAGGATGGAAAATGGGCATTTGAAAAAAAGCCAAGGCCCATCTTGCCTGATCATAGCTAAGTTCAATTTCAATATGCGTGCCCTGCGCCAGATCAACATCAACATGGCAGTGGGCAATTGGCAGGCACAGAAGAGTCAGGTGATGACTATAGAATCTGGGACAGAGTGGTAAACATGTATGTTAGGTCTGACGCTGAGGAAATATTACTGTAGGAACAGCCTGAGACTGTGGGGAGAGTTAGGAATCTTGAAACTGATGAAGTAAATAATACAAATACCAGTATCGATCTCATAGGCTCACAGGAAGTTTGCTTTGATGTGGATGTTCATCAGGAATCTCCTGAGTAAGCTCCTATGGTGTTACGGGTGGTGCAGAGAAGAGGATAGGTGGATGGTATGACCATTGGGGTTACAATGAAGAGGCGTGCAGGAACAGGCGGGAAAGCCAAGAAAAGGTCCCAATCAAACTATCTTAAAGTCTGCTAGGAAATGTTCCTACATTCACAGAATTCAATTAAGGATAATTAGGCTTTGTATATATAGCTTTATTGCCGCTGAGCTATACCTACCAACAGCAATGTCCAGAATTAGAAAAATTTGTGTGTTAATAAAACAGTAAATAGGTGAATAATATGGAATCATGATCACGATTTATATAGTCGGGAGTGCTATGGGTATAGAATCATATACTTGGAATCCTGTACAGAGTAATATGGGGAAATTATGCACCATGAATAATAATACTCTCAAAATTAGGTTTAGGTATGAAATAAGGGTCATACATATAGAAATACTCTTGGCATTATATGTATAGTCCATATACACAAAATGATACAACTACAAAAATCATACTCCTACAAAATCATAGGTCTACAAAATCATTGGCCTACAAAATCTTAGGCCTACAAAATCTTACACCTACAAAATCATAAGCCTACAAAATCCTATGCCTACAAAATCATATGCCTACAAAATCATATGCCTACAAAATCATATGCCGAAAAGTTGTAAATGCTATAAGAATGAAATCTTGGTAGAAAAA
Source organism: Tuber brumale (assembly GCA_014065205.1). NCBI lineage: Eukaryota > Fungi > Ascomycota > Pezizomycetes > Pezizales > Tuberaceae > Tuber > Tuber brumale. The sequence continues at coordinate 327,949 of JACCEG010000003.1, read as the reverse complement.
GTCAGACTTCGGAAATGATATAGGTAATATACACCTACCTGGAGGTTAGTTGCTATTGTTTCAACCTGTCATGCGACCTGTTCATGTAACTACCATTGCACAATAGTTTCAATTACACTATTCCTCCTACTCCCTCTTTTCCCGATTCCCCGGTTGCTCAATTCTCGTACTCTGGTATTTCTAACAAATGCAACTACAAGTACCTATGCCGCACCTAACAGTACCCGAGCATGAGAACTTGATGTGGAAGCCACCTACTCTATTCTCGACATGTACCATAGCCATTGTTCTATAGCAAAGGCCGTTTATTCTGTCCTGGTTTGACTGAAAAGGGAGCTTGCTTTTACCAAGTTTGGGTGCTTCAAGAAAGGACTACGGGCAGGTTATCAAAAGAGAAGGAATTGGAGGTTGTAATGCAAAAATGGAAGCGGGAATGCCGAAAATATGATAAGTAAGTTCAGGAGACTCTTAATGTCAACAAGGATGAGTGCATTCTGAATTTGGGGGTGGATAAATGTGATATTATCCACAAGTATTTAACAAAGTTCTATACCTTAAAAGCATATACTGATCCCTTTATCAATTATATTAGATCCCTGGCTACATATCCTATGGCTGACTAGCAAGAGACTATACAGCATGAAATGAAATATTCACCAGATGATGAAGCCCAGGCATAATGTAACATATCATCAATCTGCTGATTTCGATGTCCAGGACAAAAATTCTTTCAAGGCCTAAATATCAGCCAGACCAACATAGTAGAAAGCTTTGAGGTGGAAAATGAGCCAAAATTGCAATGTGTCATGGGTAATGTTGCGATTCTAAGAGAAAGGTAAGTAATTCATGATACTCATGGCTGTAAATAGGCTTATACAGTGGTTAAACTATGATTAGGCATGACATCCCATGTGTAATAAAAGACTGGGTACAAAAGGGCCATCTGTCTATTACCTTATATTGAACCGGCAGTCCACGAATATGTTGCTTCCAGGAATTTAGCAGCACATCATACCCGGCAAAGTGCAATGTGTACATGGGAGTGCTATAGACCGAGAGGGATACCAGATGATTGCAATACTAATGCTGCCAATGACTATATGGATGCAATAACCTTCGGCTCTCCAGAAGGAAATACGAGCAACAAGCTTAATCCTGATGGTACCTGGAGAACGAAGGGCAGTATTATTGGGCACTGCTTGTTTGCTATAAGAATGGATATGAGAACGAAAGATATCAAACTTGGGCCAGGACTATCACCATCGCATAAGTCGAAACTAGCCTTTGAAGCATTGCGTGTATTTGCCCAATGGCTTTTACTATTGACTCAAACTGTGGAGGCTTTATTTCATGTGTTTTTTTCTGAAGAGTATCCCAAATACAAGGCTGTCTATGGGAACATCTATGATAGAAGAGCAGACAACATCGATGAAGCATTTGGAATATGGACTTCATGTTTACTGGTAATCAATACAAATACCAATAACTATATGGATGTGGAAGACATATACTATGAATGGTGTACCATTGTTGTATTGGGAGATTTTAAAGGAGGCGATGCCTGCTTTCCAGAGCTTGGAGTTGATTGATTGTCTTCTTGGTACTATAGACCGTTTTGTCATCAACTATGTGTGACTAACTGGTACCATCCAGGCTCCTTTATTTTCATACATATATATGTCATGGAGCATCACATATGATCTTTTATGGGCTATCGCTATAGTGTAGTCCACTTTACACACCAGGTGGTGCATGATGCATACACTGAGAGGTCTGGGAAACCATTGTGAGAATTCTGCAAAATGCCAGAATGGTAGCTGAAATCATGCAAGAACTTGAATGTGTAGAAAGTGGTTTCTCCGTGATTTGTCCTACATATAAATGAATGAGTATTAGAAATAAAACTGGATCGAAGTTGGTGAAGTTGAAAGAAGTCATTCACATACACCCAAAACCATAAGCCTAAAACTACATGCCCAAAACTATAAGCCCAAAACCATACAACCAAAATGATACACATAAAACTATAAGCTCAAAAGTATATACCCAGAGCTCTACGCCCAATAATACACTGAAGATCATAGGCCCAAAGTCATACCCTCCAAGGATCAAAGGCTGGGGGGCATATGTGCAATCATATATAGTCATGGTACATCGGATACAGTAATAAACAAATTGTGGACCTGTCAATAGTGACCATGTGTTAAGGAAAGCCGAAATCAATGAGGTTGAAACAAGGGGAATATTAGAATGAGGCCCTGCCAGGGTAGTAAGTAGGGAAAATAAAAGCCTCTGCCCTACAATGCGCCCTGTGCGGGGCCCTGTGGAAGGTGGGTAGGGTGAGAGACATATAATTGACACCAGGCCATGTCGAGGGTGGGGCTGAAAATGGAAAACCCGCCCCTCCCCGCCCCATAACCAATTCTAGTCAGATCTAGTAATAAAAAAATTACCCAGTATGAGATGAGGCTTTATTTCCCCTAGTATAATCTAGGGAGACAGCTCTATCAGTCATCACGAAATTCTGTTACAGACCAGAGAGTGGCAAGAAACTATACAAATTGCAATAATTCTCAGAACAAGGATCTGAGTGAGATATACCACAGTATGAGGAGATTGCGCCTTGCCTGCGATGCTCTTGTAAGGGTAGGGGTAAGTGATGTGCACTAGAGGTGACTGATTGAGGAGGCCATTATTGTACTTATTAAAGACTGTTGCAAGAAGCTGACAGACAGTCTCCTAAAAATACCCCTTCTTGACCTTGCATCAAGCATTCCTGCAATCGTCAAAGCAGCTATGCTTGTTGCGCAAATATTACCTCTGTTGGGCGACCTAGTACAAGGGGGGGTCAACATACTGCCAGCTCGTTTGCTGAAAAATCTGCTACCAAGTTTTCCTACAGGTAACGATGGTTCAGTTAACCAAAATGAGTGAAATAACTAAGACGATGAAGAGGAGAGGGAGGATCGAAACAATGGGGCCTCCATATAGCTCCTACAAACAAAGAACATAGTGTACTGGAATCACCTACAAAAGGTATCTTGACTGCAGAAGTAGTTCCTGGTGATGAGGGTTTTCATGAAACTCTCGCGAATAAAAGATGCTATATGTAGATAATACATGCGAGAAAATGGTGGCTGTCGAGTAGTACCCAGATGACTGAGACTGCTATTCAGCAGTGACAAAGAATTGGTGTTGGGTTTCGTAAACAGCTGAGACAGGAGTAGGGATGGCCCTAGAGGACCTAAATAATGGGGACCTCTATTCAACTCTGTGAATCCAAAGATGTCCCATCTGAAAAACAGCCTGGACAGGAGTCTCAGCCACCACAGTGGAGGCAGACTACAGGGACCTCTATTCAGCTATGACAATTCAAAGATATCGCGTTCAAGCAACAGCCATGAAACAATACTTGGCTGCCACAAAGGACCTAGACAATGTCAACCTGTATTCAGCTCTGACAATGAATATACATCAGGCCTAGGAAATAGCTGCAAACATGTCCCTAGCTGCCGAGTAGGATCTAGATGATGGGTACCGCTATATAGCTACTATAGCCTAAAGATATCGTATTTATGAACCTCCTGTACCAGGCCTTGGATGCCTGGTGAACATTCATATAGGTTAGTTAGCTTCCCCACAAGTGGTTATGTTTTAGTTGTAACTTACTAAAAAATGTAGATTTGTATGCAGTAATTGGATAACTATGCACAGTATGTGTAGCTTGCGTTAAGCTGTCAATCTATATTGTCAGCACGTGGGGCGAGCAGAGGGTATTAGTCCAACCATCGCCTGACTATCGAATAGTGCACTGTGGAGCCCCCTATATCTGTCAAGTCTAATTTGCAGAGTTAGATTCCTCTAATATTGCGGGATTTTGGACCCTTGTTTTGAGAGTCCTGGTACCTCTACAACGGATTCAGTATGTCTTAGGTGCTAGCAGTATTGGATGTGAGTCAATTCACTGGTACCCAGAGAAACCACAATCCCTTTAGAAATTCATCTTCATAGAAGGTAGTCAAACAATGCACATGGGCCTGCTGCCAAATGGGGTTTAGCAGAACTGTTAGGCGGACGCCAAGCTCAAGTATATAACCAAGGGACGTAGGCCAAAATCATTGTTCGGAGAATCTGTCGAGGAAGGCTCGTCTCGATAAAATAAATGTAAGGTAAAGATTTATGAGGTAAACAATTTTATATTGATAAGATCTCTTCTCCGTTGCTTGATAATGTCTGTAAAGCTTGGGAGGCACTTCGATATTTATATCCCGCGTCTGAGTGTTCGCGGACTACTTCTCACTACTATCCCTCCGAAGTACCACACGGGTTTTAATACGCAAACGTCCAGAATCTTGTAAGTGCGAACACCATTTGACCCTGAAACTTGTCACACCCTTTCGCTGACTTGGAATAGTATTCCTCCATTGAGATGACTGCGATATTTGTTATACCAAGCAGCCGTCTCCCACTTAGATGTCCGCATAGACTTTTTATTTGACTTTGGTCTTGTTGACTATCGTCCAGTCGTCTCTTCGGTCATGATGTGATCAGGTTTATTCCGGTCCATCTAGTGCTAATCGCAAGTCTGAGCCTTTCATGTCAGCGTCTTAAGGGTCTCCGACTTATCTAGGTCTTCCTTTCTGAGCGTGCTTCTCCTTGGTCTGCCTGCCTCCGTAGAGGGGTCCTATTACTAGGACCAACCAACCTACAGCTGATCTCAGAAGGGTATGGGTGGATTCGGTATACCCCTACTAGCTTTCACTATTGGGATGTCCTCCTAGAGTATTTCTCCGAAAACGTCCCGTCAACTTCGGCCCTTAGTTTAGGAAGCCCATCTTTGAAGCCCACTATCTCAATGCCCCTACGACGGATTTCCTCCGTACCACTTCCCAGATGTCGCCAAAGGTCCCCTCTCACATATCCTGTGAACAGTATCTGGTCGGACGGATGGCGGCGACGTATGTGGTGTTATGAAGTGGGCTTCATTGATGTGACATTTTAGTTATGGGACGCAACTCTCGAAATCTCGCTAATGACGTGCGGGCCCCATAAGAGGGCCGGAGGGGGGTGTTGGCACTCAGGTAAATTGAGGGTCTGTGCGCAGTTACCCTACCGTGGGTCTGTGCACATGTCTCGGATTTCCATATGCTTAACAAGAACTCATTGGTTCTTTTGTTGTATTGTTACCCTAATCCAGCTCACTCCAGGTAGGAAACAGCACCACCAGTAAGGTATGATCATTTTCAACACGGGAATATAGGTGATTGTCTAGGCGATCAGTATTGCCCCACAGATGAGTACGTACTGGAAATTGAAGTATACATATGCAGATGCCTCAGGTCACTGGTAATAAGAATGATAGTAAGCAGGTAGAGAATGTGTTTGTGAAGTGGAGTTCTCTTGGTGCCAGGAAAGGAAAGCAGCTCCCAGGCGATTATCTCTATTCAAGTCAGACCATAATGTGTTTTGAATTTTTCAGTCTATACACCTAAAAATTACTTGAATTCTGATATTGTTTTCCAGTTAGTATTAAGCTTAATTAATAGTCAAAAATCCGTGAAATTACTCTCTAACTGTGATGACAATTGTGGGGAGTAAATCATGTATATGATTATTGTTTGGCTCAGTAGACGTCTCCTTGTACTAGGAATAGGTAATGCCTCTTGGTATCAGGATTCACTTGCCTGTTTATATATCTAATGCTAGTACTATCATCACATGAGGTACAATTCATGTCACAACATACCAATATTTTGACTAGCAAGAATATATACTTACTATTTACTCCCACTTTCTGTGTTGTATTCTGCTGGCAGTTTTTGCTCGAATACTGCATCAAGGGGTATTTGCCTGCATCAGAAGTCGTTCTCCTAGCCATGGCTGTCATCACTATCTTGTCTCCAGTTACCTTGATTCCCTTCCACCTCTGTTATTCCAGATACCTATATTTTTTCTTTCCTCCCTTTCACACAAATATTCACCTGGCCTCCCACCCAATACTATTATTTCTCCAGCTTTCTACCTTTTCACTCCTATGAATTGAAATGTCTTTCTGTATTCTTACCCCCCTAATTCAAACATCTTTGTCACTTCTCACCCTCCACAATTCCAACATATTTCTGTCCTCTCGCACTCTCAATTGAAACTTCTTTCTGCCTCCTCAACCTCCCCCCCCTATTCTAATAGCTTCCTACCTTCTTGCACCTTGCAATACTATCATTTCCCTAGATATCTACCTTCTCCCTCTCCTAGAACTCCAACCTCTTTCTATCTTCATACCGCACTACTATTCTTAAGTCTTTCAGCATTTACGCCTACTTCCTATCATCTTATCCACTGTTTACTCCCTTCTGCCCTGTACCTCACACATCAACGTCCTTCCTGTCTTGCCTATTGTGTAACCCCACCTCTTGAAAAAAGAAGAAAAAAAGATCATTATACCTTCAAGGTCTCAAATGCAACCAGCAAAAATACAGGTCACATCCATGGAATTATGTACTACTAAGTATCACTAACAAAGCTTTTTTACTTAGATGTCCGGCAGCACAAAGTACCATAAGTGATGTACTAAAAGCGAAAATGCAACAACTTTCGGCCTCACAAGAGTGATTTGAGAGTGACAAAATACTGAGCCACTCATTAGGAGGACTAAGATGATAACCACACATTTGAGCAGGTAGTAGGGGACATCAAGGAAGTAAAAATCTAAGTCCGCACTGACGATTCCAAAAAAAGAACAAACTCTCTACAGAGGGGTGATATACCAATATAGTGTATACTAATAGCTGATGTGAATTCTAGAATCTTTACGATACTGCTACTTTTCATGGAGCATAGCAGGAGCAGATCTGGGTCAATGTGACTTCTCACTCCTGAGACCTCCACTCTCAAACTCACTATCAAAATCAATCACAATCAAAGTTGGTCAGCGCTTGGGCCCACTGCCTGCTTCCTGTCATGGACTGGATCAAGTTTGTTAAACACAAGAACTGCGCTGACAACGTCCGATCATCTCTTGTTATTTGCAGATCTTAGATCAAGACATGGCCACGAAACTTCAGACAATATTATATCCTCGGAACATAGAGGTGGCATTGTGGGTAATCGAATCCAGACCTCTTTGTAAGTACTAGTATCTCTTTCTCTCTAGGCTCTATATAACCATTTACAAACATATTTTTCCAGTTGTCCAACCTGCTTAGTCCTCTCCATATCATGCATTGGCAATATGGATCCACATCATTCGCTGGACTCCTGCACTAATGAATGGCCATCCATTCCTTAACTACACTGGCATCTGGTGTTCTGGGAACCCTTTGGCTGACCGTGGAAGTAGCTGGAAGGTCCTGGAATCATGAAGCATCCAAAAGGTGCTCTGGGCTATCAAGGTGCAAGTTGTGATAGGCCAAATTCGGAGACTACATTATCATATCAGGGTGCTCGGTCAGCCCACACCTATGCTGTGATGTATAACTTACGAGCTGCTCCTACTCTGAGAGCTCATATTTTTAAATAAAGATGATGGCTTACCAGGACAGGGCCTAACCAGCAATGGCAAGTACCTGGTAAACCTTCTTTTCCCAGAGCTGCTTCCAAATCAGGGGGATGATGGTAGCCAGACTCCTAAGCCTTCAGATAACAGATACCTATTTTCAACAATGAGGTCTGGGATCGCTGTTGGGAAGGTGGAGATGTCAGAGAAAAAAACCAAGAAGAAAAAGAATGACAGAAGGCAGAGGAGGAGGAGCAGGAGAGTGAGGTGACGGAGGAGGAGGGTGAGGAGGAGCATCAGAAGGAGGAGGATGTGTAACATGAAGACAACAAGCAGGTAGATTAGGTGGCTTCTGGTCGCAAGGCAGCTATTTTTATTGACAATGTACATTCTCAAGCTAAAGTTGATTTCATTTAACATTATAAACCAAGATCCACTACTAGCCAGACCTATATGATAAACCACATAATACCCACAGTCCTCAGAAAACCCACCCTACTGTCCATATCTTTGTCACCTAGAGCACTGTCAATCAACTGGTATGTTCTTCACCGAATTGAATTTTATTTACCATAGAATCATCTGGGCAACTAATGACACTCATACAATGAACCACAGGACACCCCCAGCTCACCGAGAACCCACCTTGCTACTTGGTTCATTTTTGCCTCTCACCGTACTCCTTGTCTGGTAAGTGCCCAGACGGAATTGAATTTTAGCTACATGGGATGAAACCCAGCCACTTATCACATATATAGGATGACAAATTAGACATCCTCAGCATATCCGAGTCCTGCCTCACCACCTATCTTATCACTACCCATTCCCCTACTGATCAACTGGTAAGTCCTCTGACCTAATTGAAATTTGTTTATAGTGAACTAGACCCAGTGACTAATCACCAGTATAGGATGTGCAACCTGTTACGATCCCTAACCGGTATCAGTTCTTAGCAACGGGTAGACGATACTTCTCTCTCTCTCGCTTGACGATAGTTCTTAGGCCTGTGCCTGCGATAAGGTGGGAGAGACTCTCGTGTCTCTAGTCCTTATCGCCTATCGTACTCTTTCTTCAACTTGACTCTATATCAGAGTCCTTGTCTCGTAGGTAGGTATTCATAAAGAGCGTAAAGGTTTTATATTCGTAAAAGCATAAAGTAATAAGTAAGGAAATAACTTAGAACGAAGCGTGAAGAGCCTATCTACTCGGACTTTTTTTTTTTTTTTTTT
>JACCEG010000003.1:298654-311615 GCA_014065205.1 Tuber brumale | reverse complement strand
TGGTCATCTCTCTCCAGTTGGTCCGTTTCTGTTGCCTGACCCAGTTGTTGCCTTGGGCTGGCGTCATCTTCTTTTGTCCGTTGTCCGCTCTATTTCGGCACTCTCTGATTTGGTGTCCTTTCTCGCCGCATCTCAGGCATAGATTCTGGTCTCTGCGTTTCCTGTATTCCTCGTTGGATAAATTGAGGGGCCTCCTAGTCTGTGCTTTGTTCATTTCCACCTCTCGGTTAATCGTAGGTTTGAGGTTTCCTTCGTAGGTCTGAGGTACTGGTCTGAATGTTCCGTCCGTGTTCCTTGGAGCGGAGACCTCTCTCGGTCTTCGTTTCTTCAAGTTCTTCAGGATTGCCAGCCTGGTTTCCTTCTTGATGGCCCATGCCGCTAATTCGTCCACCGTAGTGGTTTCGGCATCGAAATGTTCGAATTCCGTTTGCAGTTTCTCCGTCATGCCTGAGTATAGGTATTGTGATGCCGTCGCGTCATCTACCATTGCCTCTGTCTGATGAAGTCGGAATTCTTTCCAGTATTCGGTCATGGATCGTGACCCTTGTTCCATGTTCATTATGTGGATCCTGGCCGCTCCCCTGGGATCCACTTCTCCAAATTGTTGTTTGATGGCTTCCTGGAATTCCTCCCAACTTCCCCATCCCGTTGGTTTGTTGCCTTCCGTATATGGCGTGAGCCATTTGCTTGCGTCGCCCCGCAGGAGACTCGAAACGTAAACGATCTTTTCTGCGTCATGGCCCTCATGCCATCCCGTAGCCCGCAAGTAGATCGTTAATTCCGCCATCCAGCTCCGAAGTTTGTGTCTGTCTCCCGCATAGGTCTCTGGTTGTTTGACCTTAGGTCGATGTTGACCTAATAGTGCAAGGAGCTGCGCCATTTGTTCTCGGCTCAATTCGGGTGCTGCTTCCGGAGCCGGTCCTGGCGCAGGTCCAGCTCCTTCTCCCCCTGTGGGCCCTGGTCCTTCCATTCTTTTGTCTTCTTCTTCAGAGCTTGACTCTGCGTATGTTGATTGTTCTTCGGGTGTCGTCGGACTTGGAGTTCGTCCGAGTTGCGAAACCGTTCGTTGTAATTCATCTGCTACCTCGGGTAGCTCCAGAGACTGATCCTCAAAGGTGTAGTCCGTCTTGGTATCGTCCGAGCGTCGCTATAAGTGACGCTGCGTAATGTTACGATCCCTACCCGGTATCAGTTCTTAGCAACGGGTAGACGATACTTCTCTCTCTCTCGCTTGACGATAGTTCTTAGGCCTGTGCCTACGATAAGGTGGGAGAGACTCTCGTGTCTCTAGTCCTTATCGCCTATCGTACTCTTTCTTCAACTTGACTCTTTATCAGAGTCCTCGTCTCGTAGGTAGGTATTCGTAAAGAGCGTAAAGGTTTTATATTCGTAAAAGCATAAAGTAATAAGTAAGGAAATAACTTAGAACGAAGCTTGAAGAGCCTATCTACTCGGACCTAAAGTCCTCCTTATATAGTAGCCCTTCACGCCCTTGTGACTCATCCTTTAAGTCACGCGCCACATATGACTCACAACTGTGAGTCATACCTAAAACATCATAACTGGTCATATGACCGAAGTGGTCACATGCGCGAAACCCATGACTTCTGAATGAGGTCATGTGCGAAACATAACATACCTATGACTCATAACTACGAGTCATGTGAAAACCTTTCCTTGCTAAGCCACATTCGTGACACAACCCAATATCCTAGACTCAACCAGGCCCCAACCCACTATGCATCTCACTGCCAGGCATGATCCTAAGCCTTTGCAGCTGTCCAAGCATGAGAAGGACCAATTACTCCCAGAGTCACTCTGTAAAACCCCTTGCATGGTAAACCACCTTGCTACCACCAGAGCCTAGGCAGTGCACTGTCATGGATATGACAGCATACAGGATAGCCCTTATACCAATGATTGTCCCAGTCCTGGTACTCATCCAATTCTGCAGTCTCTTCCTGCTTCCACAAATTTCAGTGCTTGTTCTCTCTACTCTAATAACTCTCTGTTTGATCACTATTCCTCTTTCATCTTCCTCTTGGATTACAAGCTCTATAGCTCTGTTCCAGGTACCTTCAGTCACTAAGTCTGATCCTCCATCTCCCGGGATACCAATTGGGAAGTCTGCAGCTCTAACCCCAGAGCCTCTGATTACTCAGTCAGTTGCTCGATCTGATACGACATTAATTGCTTGGTCCATTTCTCGATCTCTCGTGGCACTAATTACTAGGTCTCATGTGCCAGCTCCCATGAGAATCATTATGATATCGCATCATTTGGGTTCCGCTACTGCTATTGTTGCACTACTTGTAACGACTACGTTTCCAATTGTGGTATGTATTTCGCCATCACCCCTAGTTGCTGATGCTATCACCCTTCTGATCCTCGAAACGACTTCACTCCTCCAGACTCCCACCTACGAATTGTGTATACTAACTACTGTGATTTCCTTGCCGGCTATGAGTGAAGAGGCACCAGTGCACCTAGGGCCATGCCACAGCAAGAGGTGTTAGCACTCTAGAGGGCCATTCAGGTAATTCTTTTTTTCTCTCAGCTCTTATTTTTCTGTTGGAGCATATTTTTTTATCTGTTTTTACTGTCGAGTTTGCCTCATGGATTTGCAATCTCAAGTTGTTTTGTTGTTGAAAATTTGGTTATTGGGAGTTGTTACACAGGTTTTCATTAGATAGTACATAATACTAACATAATAATAGCACTGAATACCCACACATCCGGCACTTGTATTCCTCCTATAGCTTGTTGCAACTCCCATGCTGAGAACTCAGAGAAACACGTGATAGTTTAGGAGCAATACTAGACATAGTCCTGCTTGCATTAGCACTCAATACCAGTATTTTCCCGGCAAAGATCCAGTTGCGTTCTTTATCACAAACAAGGATAGCTTGAGCCAGTGTAGGTTATGAATAGAATAAGAGTTACGACTTGAATATACTGTCTATAACATTTTGACGTATTGATTCAACATCTAGAGATGAGTTTAAATTGTCCTACTGCTATTTTAATCTGGCACTTGTCCATTGGGCATATGGAAATCTGAGACAAAGTGCAAAGACCTCACGGTAAAGTACCTGCCCACCGACCACATATTAGGGTAGCTGCGCAGAGATCCTTGATTGACCTCAGAGCCAGAACCTCACTTCAGCCCACCTATGGAGCCTACATGTCATTAGCCAGATTTTGTGAGTTGCGTCCTGTACCTCAAATGCTACAACAATGGAGCCCACTTTATGATACTATATATGTCGCTGGTGGCTGTCCGACTGCATGCTGTTTGAAGGAAATATGAGGGAGGCCGTTTGGTGATATCAGGGAAGTAGAATGGAGGAAATCTGGGGAAGACGCATCGAGATAGTAGGCTTCAAGGTTAGGCTTCCTAAACTATAGGCCAAAAGAGACAATATGTTACTTTTCTTTTGGTAAAATACGTGAAGTTGACACCCAATTAGTGCAAACTATTCAGGATATACTGAATCCATCCGTACTTTTTTGAGATCAGCTGTATGTTGGTTGTTCCTAGTAATAGAACCCCTTTACGGAGGACAGTACACTAAGAGTAAGTGGACTCAGAAAGGAAAACCTAGATTGGGCAGAGACCTCTAAGATGCTGATACGTTGGGCTCGGACTTGCGATTGGCACTAGGTGGCATGGCATGAACCTGATCACTTCATGACTGAAGGGAGTACTGGAAAGATAGTAAATAAGACTAAAGTACTATAATAGTGCATGCGGGAAACTAAATAGGAAGCCACAATTTGGTATTACAAATTAGGCAGTCATAACAACAGAGGAATACTATTCCGTAACTGTGAAAAGTGTTTAATAAGTTGCAGGGTAAAATGGTGATCACTCTTATAAGATTCGAGTTGTTTGCGTATTAATACCAGGATGTTACTTCGGAGGCATAATAGTTAGAAGTAGTCAGTGAATATGAAGATGCGGTATATAAAAATCAAAGTTCCTGTCGTGCTATCCAGATATTATCAAGCCACCGAGAAAAGATCTTATCAATATAACATTGTTTTACATATTTAGTCCTTCCCTTACCTATTGTATTAAGACAAGCCTTACTCGCCTGATTCTCGATCAAAGATTTAGCCTACATTTCTCAGTTATACCCTAGAGTTTGGCGTCCACCTAACAATGTATTACTAGATATCATGTTGCTATCAAATATCATTTGTAGTAGATCTTCAGAGGTGTTTTACTTTAGCTACTCCATTATTCAGAAATACAGGCTGAAGTTCTAAGCCCAATTCCTCATGTTAAAAAAAAACTTCGGCTCCCTTTGGCATGAGACTTTCATAGCATATTTTTTGGCATATTAAAGTTTTTACATAGGGGTGTATTTAGTATGTATTACAAAATGACAATATAGTTTTATTGTGTTTATAAATTTTTATTATATATTTTTATAGTAGGGCTAGGTGTGGAATCATGAGATAGCACTCAGGAAAAGTATAAACCTCTGAACTCTGAAATCAAGAGTAACATGGATAATAATCCATTATATAACTTTATTTCTATCCAATTATTCCTTATTTTCTTATGATGAATAAACTACAATTATTCTCTGCAAATTCTCACCAAATTTGACAATAGTTTATGTTGGGTACTTACCTTAAGTAGAGTGGTGAGACTATTTTCTTCTTTTTTCTCTCTCAAAGTTGAGGCATGTTGCCGAACGCCTATATACTTTTTTTTCCACAAAACTTTTTTTATCAGGATATATGCTATTTTGAACTTTTATTGTCATATATTTTTATTGGTATATGCCAAACAGAGCCTTAGACTAATAAATCTTAAACTCAATATTTAAATTGAATCCTAGACAGTTAACACCTAAACTTTTCTATGCCATGATTTTTAAGGATGCCATCCTTATATGTAATTCTTTCATGCTTGAATCTCAGGTCTGATGGTAATTGGGAAATTCTAGATCCTGAACTTAGACTTCAATACTCACAAATCATGTTGTTGTAAGAAAGTCTGCGGATTTAGTACCAATAAACATGCTGTGATTTAGCCAACCTTATCTGCAGTATCAGGGCCTAGCCTATAATATCCAATACATGGTATTGAATATCAGAAAATGGCACAAACAAATCATTATCAGCAGACTTGAGATTTGCCCAATATACACCCGAATCCTAACATGCCTAATATTGGCTAACGTATTACAAGATATACAAGCAACATCAACCTAATACACACAGGCAACCAATTCACTGAGTAGGCATTCTTAATGGATATAGATATAAGATCGGATGTAATACGACCTTGGTCTGAAAAATCGCTATTTCACTAACAACTGAATGAATACAACATTTCGCCATCCACAAAGTCAAACCACCAGCCATTGCAAGGAAGATATTTAAAATACCTGTAAAATAGTACAATATAGACAATGGCATATAAAGAACCACAAAATAGAACCTGAAGGAGGGGCAGATATAAATCAACTTGATCCAAGTGACAGTACAAAGACGGAGTATCAGAACTTGTCAGAATTGGATGAAATAGGATCAGATGAGGAACCTGACCTAGAAGAGATTGACAAAGCAGACAGCAGTCCATTACGATGGACTAGTCACACTCTGGTATCCTACTTAAAATGAACCCTTTACCCGATGTTTGGAATTCCCACTAATTCTCGATCATGACCAACTGACTTTGCAGGCCAGATACCAGTGGTATATCGGTGTATCATTTGAAGTAGTATGTATAGTTTTCAAATATTTCTATCAAGTGTACCATAATATACATACCTTCATGGCACCATAAGTCTCTAGCATCGGGTACTACAATGTCCAGTCTACTGGGCAACCTGCGCATACCAGAGTTAGATGATGAGATAGGAAATAACTTGCAGTGCAAGGGTATGACAGGGGCTGACAGGCTGCATTGTCATTTGCCAAGTCACTCATTCCGTAGTTCATAGTTTTCATGGATCCACTCCTGAACTTGGTTGAATTGACTGTCACTGTGCTCAGGATTTAGAAGGCAACTATGGAGAGCAATGCAGATAGTAAAAGCATCGGAGTATTGGAGCAGTGCATAAATTTGGTAAGTGGACTTGAGCCCACATTGTACGATGTAGTTTCTGTAGTGCTAATTTGAACAGATATGGTGAAAGAACTCAGCGAGAGAATTGCAATATCTATACCATATCAAAATCAATAGTGTAAAGTTATAGGAATTGCAGGAAGATCCCACAGGTATGGTACACCATGTGGATTTTCTTCTGCAATGAAACTAGTTGTTGTACAACCCGAAAAGGATAGTAAGTTTAGTTTAGTCTCATAATACCCCCATCCTAGTAGCTACTAATAATAGTACATAAACAGTACACAGAATCTGTGATGTCGATTTGTTATATCCTACATTCCCAAAGTGATTTATGACAAGTACTTCAACACAAAGAAAGTGCTGAGTATAATCGAACCAAAGTATTTGGAGCAGATCATTGAGATTATGATCTGCTTAACATGTGGCATAATTTGTCATATCCTATATGCATGGCACTGGGAAATCACTCAGGAACTATGGCACTACAACAGTGATACTGTAGGGGGTAAGAGTTTCCAAATCTTAAAACTGCTCCTTGATAATGATGCATCTATCAGGTCACCTAATCTGAAAGATTGTTTCACATGTCAGTAAGAGACATGAGCCAACTGTACACGTGGAATTCAGAACATCATTCTGAAAAGAATCCCGGGAAGAATAATGAGTTAGATTCACCAAGTTGATAGGTGCTGCAAGTGTGCTGGGAAGAGTATCAGGATGATTGGAAAACGGTATATGCGGAGTTCAAGAGTTGGATGTCTGGCTAAGCTTAATTGCTGCTAGCGGTATGACATACTAGGGTGCATTTCTTGGCTTTGAAGGAAGACAAAAGAACTTGGTAATCACTAGCAAGAAACAGGCCCGACATTTGATTTCAGCTAGATGTTAGTTACACTTGCACTTGCATATCTAGGATAAAATGCTGGAAGTTCAGAATATCCCAAGGGGTATACAATGGGGCTTATGGCCAGTAGCCTAGTGAGTCCTTATCCTTCATGGAGTAATTCACTGAGCCTCAATGAATGTCTAGCAGACACTATATTGTAGGTGGCAATTTATAAAGTTGGGCCGAATGAGAAACAGTCAGGGCATAACAGGAGGCTCACGGCAGGGAATAAGGATTAAGAAAGAGTATCTTATTATTGCTAGTGATACCAAAAATTTCTCAAATTGTCATGTTATGTGATGTGTAGGAGTATAACAGTGAGGAGCCCACTTGAATACCGGCAGTTTTATAGGTCGATAGTGAGATGGACAGGTTTGTATGACAATGCATATAGAAATGAGGAAACACAGTTGTCATGGATGCTAGCGTAATCACTATAAGTTGAGAACATAGATTAAGAGTGTGTACAAGAGCCAGATGCAGTCAGGAACATTGCGCCAGACATGCGATGAGTTTCTGGTAATGTCTAGATGTTAGATCACTGGACCAAGATGATGTGACAAGTTCAATATGAAGTGTTGAGAGATTGTGTATACTAGGTAAATGTCATGATGATGGGACAAGTTAGTTGTGGGAATCTGTACATAGACATCAGAGGCCATGCGATGCCTGAATAGAAGAGTTAGCATCATTGTGTCTGAATTCCACCTTGATTAGGAGGTTTGTCATTGGGGCATGAGCAGCAAAGAGGAGGAATCTCAAGGTGAAAGTTGCAAGCAGAAGACAGAGATCAAACATGGTCAGGTCAGAATAGCAGAGTATTAGAAATGATCAGGATGAAATGGCTGGAGATCACAGGTAGTCAGGAGGGATAGAATGCAAGGGCGCATGTGAGGATCTTAACTGAATGTGAGACATCTAGAAACAAAAATCTGAACGCAATATCAGCTAGACAGGAAGTCATAGTTGACGATTCCTGATGTCTGTGTCTCCTGTGTCTCATACACAGTATATACAGTACATGGATGAATATTGTTGTTGATGAAGATAGGTAAAGCATAACTAGGAACTAGTGGGAAATAATAAGAAGATAACTACTCCTAACATTAAAGTAAAACAAAGTAAAATTACAACAGATCTTACAAACAACGAAGAGAGATACGTACACTAGCAGACAGAGACCATTGAAAGTATCTCAGAACACAATGCAACGTAAAAGGAGGACCAGCTGTGGGGCTCCCAGGAGTGGAGGGTGGGTAGTCGAGTACCAGGCCGGGAAAGGTTGTAGTAGTAGAATACAAGGCAATGTAGCCATCACGTCAGAAAGGAAACCCGATGCAACAGTGTTGACTCCGGGTAATCATGTTTGCATCTTACTAGGCAGTCCCTACTGGAGGAGGGCCTGTATTTCACTGCGTCTCCTGTATAGTGCCTTACTTTTTGAGATATAGTGCTACTTAGTAGAGGGGATCACACGGCTTAAGCCCATAGTAAAGAGGGGAGAAATTGACCAGTGGACTTATTGAAGAGTTCTCCCATACCGTAAACTGTATTCCTAGCGGCTTAAAGTATAGGAAGCGAACTGTCACTAATAGTGTGGAGGGGCCTTATTAGGGGAAGTGAGGAGAAGGAAACAGGCAGAAGAATGGCGGTACTAGAATCTAAGAGGAGGATATCCTCAATGAAGTAAGAAAGCAAAAAAGGATAGTGAGAAGAGGATGAAGATAACTGTCACTCCTAGGCTAAATGTATCATAGGAAGAGAGGTAGGTGGGTAGATCGCAGGATTGCCATATTGAGCGGTGATTGCAAGTACTAGGCAAATATAGAAGACGTCCCTTGCAGGTGAGAGTGTCTACTCGGCCAGGGGCATTCTGGAGAAAACTATAGCAGGTGTTTCATTGATATATGCTGCCATTGCACTGAGTTGGGCCCTAACACACCAGATGGAGTCGTCCTTGCCGATGTCCTCATACTGTAAGAAAAGATCCCTTCATGGAAGAGACTGGGATGAGCAGTAAAGAATAGCATATAGGAAGTATTTTTCGTCCTGCTCTGAGCATGCATAGAGGAGACCAGGGTCTTCCATGTACCAAGATAAATGTGTAGCAAGGTAACAGTTAGTGGACTCCATCTAGTTGATTCTTCCCACCCTGAATATTCCAAGGCCCATGAAGGAGTAGGGGGTCTGGCATGGTACTTAGGTATTGTATGGGAGTAGGGAGTAGTGTGTTGACCAGTCATGAAAAAGGCAGGTATGGATAACCAACTTAGCTGCTTAGTAGGAAGAGATTGTACCCTTTGAGGAGTTCTAATAGTATAGGTAGAGGTAAGCATTTGGACATGAGAGGAGATGAGACTGGTTGATCAAGAGTAGCATTCTACAAGTAATCACATCTAGAGAGAGATGCTTTTTTATTAGGTAGAAGCAGATAAATATCTCTCATATCAAGAGGACTTACACCAAGGTAAGGGCTTTAGTGAATGATCTGGATTTTTTGCTTGAGCAGTAGTGGGAGTTGATGGAGAAGGTAGCAAGGAGGCAGTCTGTTGTTGGGTTTATCTCATAGGAGGAACAGACTATTCTTAGCACTGCGAGCATTTGCCAGTAAGTTATTGGGAGTGAGAGGGGAGTGAGTCCTAACTGACAAGCCAGTAAACCTATGAGAGTAGATGTATAGCCATTTGTAATCCATCTTTGAACCATTCTCCAGAAGACTGGCATCCTATCTAGCATTGTAAGGCTGAATGGAAGAAGGTTCTTACTATAGAAGAAGATAAGAGCTAGCAGCGACATACTGAGCCTTTGGCTGAGGGACGGAGCAAGTTCTTTTCCAGGTCTAGAAAGTCTGCTGATGTTGCTAAGTACTCTCAGTACTAGAGCCGCTCTGAGAGGGAAGTGGGGGGCCATGCCTTTTAAGCAAGAGGTAGTTATAAGCTCAAACTAGTCCTCTATTCACCTGAAAAGGCAAGATTGGTAAAAGAGGAGACCTTCTAGCTGGACTGTAGTGCCAAAAGGTGAGAACTGGGGGGCTGGTGTCAACCTGTGCATGAGTTTGATTTTGAGGATCAACTAGAACACCTCTAATCTTCTCGCACTGTATGAGAGAGAAGCCTACTAGGCTGTAGAGCCTAGGGATGGTTTGTCTATAGGGGTTGGTAGCAACTGTCACTGCAATGTCATTGATGTCAGAGAGTATAAGACCTAGGAGTGCTGGGAAGTGTAGTGTTGATATATATATCGTGAAGAAGATCCTAGAAATTAGGGAGCCATAGAGTGTCCTGATAGAAAGAGATATGAACTCGATGGAGGACTCCTGGAAAACGAGGCAACAAGAGATGCTACGAAGGAAGGACCTTATCCAGCAGACCGTATATGGATTGACAGCTTTTATACCTAGTCTATCACAAAGGTTTACAGAAAGGATATTATCCAAGCCTGCCTTGATGTCCAAGAAAAGGGTAGATACCTTGATCTGAGGGTGAAAGAAGCTCTATACCTGATGGAACAAGGTCACACACGCATTGAAGGTAATCAGGCTAGTGCAAGATTCATATTGGAGTATTGAGCAAAGGCCGAGCAAGTGGGCTAGAGTGCAGAGTCTATTTGGCATGACTATTTGAAGGATCTTCACAACTGTTGAAAAAAGTACGATAATTGTGAAAAAAGCTAGGGTGTCATAAGAGACCTTACCAGGCTTGTCCAGGATGATACCATTCACCTTGTTCAGAGAGGGGGGGTAGAAGCTGAATGATACTAAGGAACTAAAAAGGGAGATTATAATAGTTGGGAGGTATTTGTGCACCTCTTTCTATATTGAATATAGAATTTGGTCAAGGCTTGGCCCTAAAATGGACTGAATTGGCAGAGAGCAGCTGAGATTACCTCTTAGGTTAATGGGGGGATGTATTTGAGCTCCCACAGGTAACGGAGATAGCCCTAAGAGATCCTGGCTGAGAGGGAGTGACAGAAGAGAGACTCCTCATTTATCTAAGGCAGAGAGTTGCCACCTGGGATCTGTGGAAACCTGTTAGGTGAGTTTAGCAAAGATGAACCTCTTGGCCGCCCATAGTATTTGCAGGTTTGCAGATTTAAAGAAGTCTCTCCGGTCCTCATTTTAGGGCTTCTTGATTGCCTTAAAATAGAGCCATCTGGCCATATAGATATCTTGTGACTTGGAAGGGAGGGGGAACACGTGGTGTAGACTGTTCTGAGCAATGCCGTCCTCTAAACTGCAACTAACTACTAAGTCTTTTTTTCATTTGTATCTTCTATTTGATTCTATGCTTAAAGGTATACAGGTCACTTGCACTGCCAAAAGCTATAACAGTTGTATGCACCTCCTACCCTACACCAGCTACAATGTAGCAGGAAGAAAAACCACCAGCAAGTTCTTCAACATCAGCAACCAGGGGCCCAGCCCTCATGCCCCACAACTTGAATACAGCAGGGTTTCACCTGGAGCCACTGACTCCAACACCCTATGCAGGCAAAAAATCTCTTTTGCCTAGCAAACTTGTAGAATACATGAACTGTAAAGACTGCAAAAGAAAAGCCCTCCAAACCCATGAATACAAAGAAAGCACAGCATCCTGACAGCAGCTACAACTTGTAGTTAAAACCACTCCCAACAACTTGAACCCCGAGCTTACTACTAAAGCCCTAAGTCACCTGCAATAAATATATCTACTCACTATAGAGATATCCCTAGGGAAAGGTAGTGGGAGATCGAAGTGAAACTCGAAGGAGAAGGTAAAGAGACCCATTGCAAGACACTAAGACCAATGCAATTCAGGGCCAGAAACCCGAAGGTAACAGCTAGAGGACATCAAATGAGATAATGTAGAAGTAGAGTGCCAGCAAATCCTACCACAAGGAAGGTAAGTAAACTTAACATGACCATGTCAACTCCTAGTAGCCATGGTTATGTCTGACTACAGGGTCTCCAGAGAGATGGTAAAATATTTCGCTATGTCTCTCATATACTGTCATGTTTTATTAGGAATTGTAGTGCTTAGTGAATGGACTACTACTACTTGCTGATTGAGGGAAAGGGTAAGATAAACTAAAGAGCCAATTGGAGTTCTCAGGTAGAACACACTATATTCCTAGCTGTTTGTTGCTTGGCAAGGAAGCAGTTACTGACGGTCAGGAGTGCATTGGCAAGTAAGGGAGGAGGTGGAGATTGGCAGCAGAAATACAGTACTAGAGCCAAAAATGAGGTAAGCCCGGACTGATAATGAAGTGAAAAAGGACACCGAGGAGAGAGTGATGATGGCCATGGGTTATAGACTGAAACCATGGCGGGAGCAGAAAAGAAGGTAGGGAGAATGATAAGACTGCTGTATTGAAAGCTGATTTCATGTGTAGAGTTCATTACAGGGTGGGGCAGGATGGGCTTTGCCCTTGGACACACTGCTATTACGCGGGTTGCGATAGGGTATTTTGTGAGCACCCCTGCCCCGCCCCTGTCGTGGCCCGCACTACGCTCTTTTCCGAGGCGGTGACCAGTTTCTTTACACCCAAAATCTACTGGAGGACTGTCTGGGGCATGGGCATTGTGGAGCCCTGGGCGGGTAAAAGGGTATGGCAAGGCGCGAAAAACAACCTACCCCGGGCCAGTGAGGGGGCCGGGATGGGGAATGGTGTCACGATTCTAGATTGACTTAGCAAGGCAAATGGCAAGGCAGAATGGTTTCGCACTATGACTCACGGTTATGAGTCATAGGGTTTCATTTGTTATATGATTGTTATATTGCGATTGATTTACTTTCACGCACATGACCTATTGAGAGGTCATGGGGGCAGCGCACACGACCAAAGGGGCTGTGCAGAAGGATAGGTATCTCACACACATGACCTATTTAAAGGTCATGTGGTTTTCGCACATGACCTTACTTGAAGGTCATGGGTTTCGCTCATATGACCACTAGGTCATATGATTACTTCGAGTGACGAGAAGTATGAGTCACGATAGGCGATGA